>CAJPEV010003635.1:0-29105 GCA_905338385.1 Darwinula stevensoni | reverse complement strand
GTTCAAGTAAATGATAGCGATGTAGATAATAATTTGCTCACAACAACTATACTTTCTGGACCTCTACATGGAACGGCAACTGTTCAGAATAGTGATAGCATTCGATACTCACCATCACTTAATTTTAATGGCTTCGATACATTAGTCTATAAAATTTGCGACAATAGCGTTCCAATATTATGCGACACTGCAATCGTAATAATCCGTGTATTGGCTGTAAACGACAAGCCAGTGGCAATGGATGATTTGAGTAGTTCTACTCTAGAGGATACCCCCATAACCATTGCAGTTCAAAACAATGATGTAGATGTAGATAATAATCCACTTACTACCACTGTTATAAATAGTCCGAATCATGGTGTAGCACAAGTAACCGGAGGGAAAGATATTATATATACACCACAGGCTAATTATGTTGGTGTGGATACGTTCTACTATCAAATTTGTGATAACGGAACTCCTACGCTTTGCGATACTGCAATAGTAGTAGTGAGCATAAGTTACGTGAACGATAAGCCCATTGCAAACGATGATGTATTGTCTACCCAAGAAGAAGTAGCGGTAACTGTTTATCCACTTACCAATGATTCAGATGTAGAGAATGGTGTACTCAGTATCTCTGTTATTACGACTTCCGCAAATGGAATGGCAACACTGGTAGGCGATAGTATCATTTATGCCCCAAACCTGAATTTTTATGGTGACGATACAATTCTCATAAAAGTATGTGATAATGGTGTACCTCCATTATGTGATACATCATACATAATTATTCATGTGTTGCCCGTAAACGACAAGCCTATTGCAGAAGACGATTATGTAACAGTGTTTGAAGCAAAACCTACAGTTATTAATGTTCAGCACAACGATACAGATGTAGATAATACTGTTTTATTTACTCGCCCTATTACAAATCCACAACATGGAACGGTTACCGTATTAAACAATGATAGTATCTTGTATACAGGCAATATAGGGTATTTTGGCCCTGATACCTTTCAATATGTAATTTGTGATAATGCAGTGCCTTCGCTGTGTGATACTGCAATAGTATATATTTCGGTAACTCAGGTAAACGATAAGCCGGTAGCTAATGACGATAATGTAGTAACTGTAGAAAATACAGTACCACTTGTGGTTAATGTGCAAGTGAACGATTTTGATGTTGACAATATCCATTTAACCACTACCATAATTCGTATTCCAAGTAATGGCAATGTTTCTGTATTAAATGGCGATAGTTTGAGTTACCAGCCCAATGCACATTTCAGCGGTAGCGATACCATTGTATATGTTATTTGTGATGATGGCATTCCGGTATTGTGCGATACTGCAATGGTAATTATTACGGTGAACAACATTAATGATAAGCCTTTTGCTCTTGATGATGTTTTCAATTTTATGGTAGAAGATAGTTCTATTGTAGTTGATGTGCAGCAAAACGATTATGATATCGATAACACATCACTTACTACAACTATAATTGTGTCTCCAGATCACGGACAAGCTTCTGTATTAAACAACGATAGTATTGCTTATATACCTAATCCGAATTATTATGGAACAGATACTATTATGTATCGACTTTGCGATAATGGTATTCCACCACTTTGTGATACAGCTATTGTTGTAATTACAATAGCACCTATTAATGATGCTCCGGTTGCAAATGATGATACAGTGCTTGTGAATAGTGGATTCCCAGTTATTATTCCTGTTTTAAATAATGACTATGATGTGGATGGAGAATCGCTTGGTAGTCCGAATATAGTTTTACCGAAGCATGGTACAGTAAGTATAAATGCCGATAGTACATTACAATATACTCCTGATCCTAATTATGAGGGGTATGATACTATTAAATATTATATCTGCGATGCACTAGGAATCTGCGACTCTGCTTTGGTAATAATTTATGTGAATAAGAATGAATTGCCTCTAGCTGTTGATGATGAAGTAACTTATTTTGAAACACAAACGATGACAATACCGGTGTTGAGTAATGATACTGATGCTGATGGCGATTCTATCAATGTAACTATTGCTACTAATCCTGCACATGGACAAGTATCTGTTGCAAATGCAATAATTACCTATGTGCCTAATACAGATTTCGTAGGAACGGATTCATTTCAGTATGCCCTTTGCGATAATGGTTCACCAGTGAAATGCGATACTGCATGGGTTGTTGTTCATGTGTTAGAAGGTGATATAAAGCCACTGATCGATAATTCTATTTCACCTAATGGGGATGGAAAAAATGATTTACTAACGGTAAGTAATCTATCCCTTTTTACTAATACCCAAATGAAAGTATTGAGTAGATGGGGGGATGTAGTGTATAGCAGAAACGATTATCAGAATGATTTTGATGGGAATGGAAATACAAATTGGAAAGACTTTAACGACAGGTTATTGCCGGAAGGGACATATTTCTATGTGTTTACTTATATCTATAATAGTCAAAGTAAGTCGGTAAGTGGTTATGTGTTTATTAAACGATAAAAAGATGCGAAAAGGAGTTTATTCTTTGTTTTTAATTTTGGTAACAACAGTTGTTTTTGCACAGCAAGATGCGAATTATAACTTTTATTTATTCAACAAGCTACTAATTAACCCTGGTTACACAGGTGGTGCTGAAAGGCTTAATTTTACTGCTTTGTATAGAAATCAATGGGCAGGGATTAAAGGCGCGCCACAAGAATTTACATTTTCGGTTCATTCTCCTTTAGCCAACGATAGGCATGCCATTGGATTAAACCTTTTGAATGATGTAATTGGACCTTACAATAATGTGAATTTTAGTTTGGATTATGCTTTTCGTATTCCGATAAAAAAATACAAATTGTCAATTGGGCTTCAAGCCGGATTTAATCAATACAGCACAAAATGGTCTGAGTTAACAGCTTTTCAAAATGGCGATGATGTGTATCAAAACCAAGCAAAATCTGTTTTTAAGCCAGTTGTAGGCATAGGTTTCTTTTTTAGTAACAAAACCTGGGCAGTGGGCTTTTCTGTGCCAAACATTATGGGAAACAAACTTGATGTAACTGCAAAAAACAATTTAGCAATTAAAGAGAATGTACACTATTATTTAACAGCCGAATATTTACTACGTTTCAAAAAAACGGATTTTATTAAACTAAAGCCAGGCATGTTGGTGAAATATACTAATGGCGGTCCTTTCAATATAGATGTAAATCTTTATTTGATTTTTAAGGATATCGTTTGGCTAGGAGGTGGATATAGAACAGACCGTTCTGGATCAGTGAGTGCGTTAGTAAATATCGACAAAGTAAAAGGCACAAAGGCATTAAATTTCAAAGTAGGGTATGCGTATGAAATACCGAATACCAATTTGCGAAAATTAACCAATGGTGCACACGAAATTATGTTCAGTTTTGATCTATCGCGTGCTGATCAACGAATTATTTCACCAAGATATTTTTAAAAAATGAAGAAAGTATTTTTGGTATCGCTTATATTGAATGTGTTTGTACTTGCTGTTGTTGCACAAAATACAAAGGAACGAAAGGCCGATCGGCTTTCTCAAATTTATAATTATGCCGATGCCGCAAAACTGTATAAAGAAGTAGTAGACAAAGAAGGTGCAACGCGTGTAATGGCGAAACTTGGCTTTTGCTATCAACAGCTAAAGGAGTATCAATTGGCAAATTATTGGTACGATAAAGCGTATGAGTTTGAAGTGAAATCGCAAGAGGAGCTTGATCGCTACATAGCAATGCTAAAGACCAATAAGCGATACGAAAAGGCTAAGCAGGTGCTCGCAAAATACAGAGACATTGTTCCTAATTATGATGAAAAAGTTAAGCAGATAGATCAAACTGTTGCTTTGTATGCGTTGGATTCGACATACAGTGTTAAGCCTGTTTCGCTGAATTCCACCAATGCTGAGTTTGCGCCCATGTTTTATCAGAAAGGAATTGTTTTTGCTGCAGAAAAGACGTTGAGTAATGACGATGAAGTCTTCAAATGGAACAATAAATCTTATCTCGATTTATATTATTCAGAGAAGATGAACACCTCTACTGAATTTAGTAAGCCTGAAGTGCTCAAAGGAACGTTAAATACAGTGTTTCACGAAGCCGGGAGCTCTGTTTCAGAGGATAACAATACCTTGTATTTTACGCGTAATTTTTACAACAAAGGCAAGAAAGGTTTTGCAAAAGACAATACGCTTAAGTTGGAGATATTACAAGCCGTTCGGGAAGGCGATAAATGGCGAGTAGATAAACCGTTTATTTACAATAACAAAAATTATTCTCTTGGACATCCTTATTTTAACGAGCGTCAAAATAAGTTGTATTTCGTTTCAGATATGCCAGGAAGCTATGGTGGAACCGATGTTTATGTTTGTGAAAAAGTGGGTGATAGCTGGGGACAACCTGTAAATCTGGGCCCGAAAATTAATACCGACAAAAATGAAATGTTTCCTTTTATAGGCCCTGATTCTGCTCTTTACTTTTCTTCAGAAGGCCATGTTGGTTTTGGAGGCTTGGATGTGTTTAAAGCCACGCTTGACAAAGGGAAAATATGGAAAGATCCTGTTAATCTTGGGTTGGGCGTAAATAGCGATAAAGACGACTTTTCGTTTATACTCGACAAAGATAAGCGAACAGGTTATTTTTCTTCGAATCGAGAAGGAGGTAAGGGGAACGATGATTTGTATTACTTTGAATCGCGCGCACCAAAAATTGAATTTAAAGATACGGTGTTAACCTTAGTCAAAAAGAAAGAAGTAAAGCCAAAATCGAACGTAATTGATTATGCCGTGAAAGTGGAGGATGAGGAGTCGGGAATGCCATTAAGAAATGTTGGCGTAACGTTGTATGATGAAACCGATAACACCACACAAAATAGTGTTACTGATGCCGATGGGAAAGCTATTTTTAGAATAGACCCATCTCATAAATTTACAGTTAAAATCAATAAAGATGGCTATTTGAATACTTCAAAAAATGGAGTAGATGCAAACAATCCAGAGGATGGTAACTTGTCGATGTATAAAAAGGAACTGAACAGAGCCATTGTAATTAAGCATATCTATTATCCGTTTAATAAGGCTGTTATTACTGCAGAATCAGCACTGCGATTAGATGTTCTTGTGAATTTAATGCGTGAAAATCCAGATATTGAAATTGAGTTAAGTTCGCATACCGATTCAAGAGCTAGTGATGCATACAATCAAAAATTGTCGGAAGAACGTGCGCGTTCAGCAGTCGAATATATTATAAGCAGAGGTGTTAAACGTAGTCGTATTTTTGCAAAGGGATACGGAGAAAGTCGTTTGGTAAATAGCTGTAAAAATGGCGTAAAATGCAGCGATTGGGAGCACGCACAAAACCGAAGAACAGAGTTTAAGATTATCGGTTTAAATGGCGGGACGGTTTCCTCAAAAGCTGGGCGGTAGTTAGCTAAGCAATTTCATCAATCACATATACTTTATCATTAAACTTGAAAGTATCTCCTTTCTGTTTATTCAACAATAGCTTGCCAATAGGCGATTGTAGAGAGATCGTTTGAATTGATGTTGCATTGAAAAGTACGTTGCCCATTCCAATTGAAATAAAGTAATAGCCATGGTTAGTAGTTGCTAAACTGCCTAGTTCAATACAGGTTGTGGGTTTGAGTGAAGCAATACGCGATAAAATTAATTTGTGTTGTTCTGCATCAGCAAGCGATTTCGAATGTTTCTCAATTTCCTGGGTCATCATTTCACGCGAAGTTTCGTATTTATCGCCTGCACTGCTTTTGGTTTCGTTTTGTTGGGCTTCGCGCGCTGATTCAATTTCAGCTTTTGCTGTGTTTATCTTTTCTTCAACAAGACTAAGCAAGTGTTGAATGAATTTTTCTTTGTTCTGCATGATGCTGATTAAAACGCTCTACTAATGCCAATCAGCCATCTCCATTCCACATTCTTTGTTCCGGCAGGTGAACTAGAAATAAAGAACGGAATATCGAAACGAATCGTCAATGGTTTCACATCTTGCAAGAACCACCATTTTTTAATCGTTAGTGCTGCACCCACTCCGGCATCTATTCTCAATTTCGAAAATTGATTTTCGTTTTTCGAATTTCGATACACTATGCTACCTAAATCTCCAAAGAGATAAGTGTTCAAATCAAACCATTCGCGGAGTTTATTCTTTTTGAAATGCACAATTCGATTAAAATCTAATTCGGCATTAAACGCCAAACCTGAATTTCCTTTATATACGAGAACTTGATTGCCGTATTTATCCAATTCACTCATCAGGTAACCATTGTAGCCTCTCAAATTCAATCCGCCACCGTATTGTAAATGACTCACATTGGTTTGGTAACCGCTCCACGATTCAGGAAAAAATCCTGCAGCACGCATGTATTTGTTGTCGAGCATTTCTTCCGGATTGGCTCCTGCAAAAAACAATGCCGACTCTGATGGAACATTGTTACCCGTTCCTGCTCTTCCGAATAATCGTGTGCGCAAATCCAATTTCCAAAGGTGCGTTATTTGTTTGTAAGATGCTTCGATGTAATGGTAGCTATTGGCGTTGAGCAATGTTGCTGAACGTAGATTCACATTCAAAACACCATCAAATTTTGTTTTATTGACTACATATTTCAATCCAACATTTACAGAAGAATTGAAACTTTTGTTGTTCTCAATAAAGGTGCTCCACTCGTTTTGATGCACTAAATAGTTTGCGGACACTTGGCGTGGTAAACTGAATATTTTGAAATGCAAATCCATTGAAAAGTTATCCGTAATTTTTTTGTTCAAACCTGCTTTATACATTTCAACGCCATCTAACCAACGGCTGTGAAAATAGAATGTTGTTTTCTTCAACCATTTATCCAATGAAGTAGAATAGTTGAATTGATACGAAAACCAATCTGCTTTTTTCTTTTCTGCTTTGGTATAGCTATAGTTGCCACCTTGACCTAGATGCGTATTCAACCACAAATTAAGCGAGAACACATTTTTTACATTCATATAGTTGCCTCGCGCAAACAATCCGATTTTTACCCCATCGTAAGCATTATACCAAAGGTCAGGACGAAGCCATATTCTATATTTTTTTGTAGAAGGGAATAATGGAATGCGCGAATCAAACTTCCATTCAATATTTCCTCGTTTGCTGTTATTGTGGTTGTTGATGTCGGCTAATCGTTCAGACGGATCTATCGTAACATTTTTAACACCCTTCGGAATGGTAACTCTTGCCGTGTAGGTGGGTTGCAATTTATCCCAGCCGTACCATTTAGGAAGTATTGTTGTGTTGCGCTGCATAGCATACAAGGTGAACGAATCGCTTTGTTGCGAAAAATCTTTTTCGAACCAGGTATTCGGGATATGGAAATCGTATACAGAATCGTTTTTGCTTGTTACGCGTAAGTCAATAGGCATCTGCATTCTACCGTCACGTTTTAGTTTGATGTCGAACACATCTGTGATGTCTGTTTTGTGAATGGATGAAATTGTATAGTCCACATTTTTGGTAGTTTCTAGCCATTCATCAAAAAACCAATTCAAATCAATATGCGTGAACTGAATAATGCTGTTGCGAAAATCTTCCGGATAAGGATGGCACATTTTCCATTGTGCTACATAATGTTTCAAAGCCGCTTGAAACAAAGAATCGCCCAACACATATTGCAAATTATAGAGCATTGTTGCGGTTTTGGAATAGACATGGCGATATCCACCTCCTTGTCCTAATGCACCATTGAAGCCATCTGAATGCGTGTTCAGCGGTTCATCGTTATACATTGTTGCATCCGACAAATAACTATAATAAACTCGTGATTCGCGCACTGTTACCGGCTCAGCAAATTTGCGGATGTATTTGTTTTTAGAGGTATCGCTTATTGGATAAATACCATCGATATGTTCTTGTCCCCAAGCCGTTAGAAACTGTGTGAAGCCTTCATCTAACATTGCTCTATACGTTTCGTTGTTGCCCAGCATTCCGTAAAACCAATTGTGTCCTACTTCATGCACTAACAAACCGCGGTAACCAGGATCGCGACCCGCATCTAATGTAAGCATCGGATATTCCATACCATCTTGCGCATCAGCCACTACCATTTTCGGATATTCATACATGCCTATATCTTGCGAGAAGCAACGAATAATTTTCGCACAATAGTCTGCCGCATTCTGCCATCCTGCAGCGTGAGGCTCTTGCACTATGGCTACACATTTTATTCCATTCCAAATTTGTTCTTCAATGCGGTAGGTTGGGTCAGCAGTAAATGCAAAGTCGTGCACATTGTCGGCATGGTACTTCCATGTTTTGGTTTGTCCTTTTTTATAGGGCGTTATCACACTTGGTTTCTCTTCCCATTTTTTGTCTTTGAAATTTTTTAGCTGCAGTTTTTGTTTCAACGAATCAGGCAATACTTCCTTTTCGTTTTGTAATAAACCTGTGGCTTCTACTACAAAATTAGACGCAAACGTAAGCTCCACATCCCAGCTGCCGAAATCGCCATAGAACTCTCTGTTTAAATGCTGGTCGGTGTTCCAGCCACTCTTACGGTCGTATACACAAATTTTGGGATACCACTGGCAACCATTGTAATGCTTATAACCATAGGCGCCATATTTCTTCATTCTCCTACGAGTAGAACCATTATCATAAAATGTTCTGAAGCGAATGGAGAACGATGTAGAATCGTATGGTGCTAGTGGTTTTGCCAGCGACACTTTAAGAATAGTATTGTCTAAATGCGTTTCTAGTTCTGCTCCTTTGGTTTGAATTGATTCAACAACAGTGCCTTGTTTGGAGGCTTCGTATTTTCCATATTTTGGATGAAAATCGTTACTCTGTTGGAGTTTGTCTAGATAGGAGCCGGGTTGAAATGCGTTTTGATAAAGGTTGAAATACACGAAAAACAACGTATCGGGGGAATTGTTGAAATAGGTGAGTTGCTCGTCACCGGTAATGATGTCCGTAGTTTCATCAATGTTCGCTTTGATTTTGTATGCTACATCTTGTTGCCAATAGCCGGCAAACGGAAGTTTGTTTTTCCAATACATTTTATTGTCAGGAGTGCGAAACGTGTTTTGTGCGACTAAGCTTATTGGTAAAAAAAGCAACAGTAACTTTTTCATTCTTCGTGATTTTAATTCTCGTTTGGTGCAAAGTACACAAAGAAAATTTTACGGTAAATTCATTTTGGTCTTTATTTTCTTTTTATTTTTCCGATTCAAACCCCACACCCCATGTTACACGAAGTTGCGATTACTATGATACCTACCATTGGGTCATCGCTTGCTAAAAATTTAATTGCTTATTGCGGAAGTGCTGAGGCTGTTTTCAAAGCCCCCAAAGCTAAACTTCTGAAAATTCCCTTGATTGGCAATGAGCGTGCACGATCCATTATAGATGCAAAGGATGTGTTGAAGAAAGCAGAAGTAGAATTAAAATTTATGACTGATTATAAAATTCAGCCCTTGTTTTTTACTGATGCACAATTTCCGCAACGATTAAAAGATTGCAACGATGCTCCCATTTTGCTGTATTACAAAGGGAATACCAATTTGAATGCGACCCGCATTATTGCCGTAGTGGGAACACGCAATATTACAGAATACGGCAAAGAGCGTACTAAACGTATTGTAGAAGATTTGCGCATGGCCAACGTAATGGTGTTAAGTGGTTTAGCTTATGGTGTTGATTATCATGCACATCAAACTGCTTTGGATATTGGTTTACAAACGGTAGGTGTATTAGGACATGGGTTGAATCGAATTTATCCGGATCGGCATCGGAGTCTTGCCAAACGCATGGTAGAGCAAGGCGGATTGCTCACCGAATACAATTCGCAAGATGAATTTACACCGCATAATTTCCCGCAACGCAATCGCATTGTTGCAGGCATGTGCGATGCTGTTGTTGTTGTCGAGTCTGCGATTAAGGGAGGTGCTGTAATTACCGCCAACATTGCGAATTCTTATAATAAAGATGTATTTGCCGTGCCCGGTAGAGTGCATGATAAATACAGTACAGGTTGTAATTTTTTGGTAAAGACATACAAAGCGCAAATGGTGGAAACCGGTAAAGATATTATGGATGCTATGCTATGGGAAGGCGATGTCCATCAAACCAAACAAAAAAAACCTGAAAAATTACAACTTGCACTTTCATTGTCGAAAGAAGAACAAAAAATCTATGCCATTCTAGCCGAGTGTAAAGAGGTTGAAATCGACCGATTGGTAGCTATCAGTGGTATGCCTTCCGGAAAAATTGCTGAAATATTATTGGAAATGGAGATGAACGATATCATTCATTCCTTGCCGGGTAAGCGGTATAAGTTGGTGTAATAGTATACTTGGTAGTACATATTTTTGGATTACAATTCTAAAAGCATAAGTTATTGCAAATCAGCAATAAATGGCTTTTCTGTTTGGTTTTATCATCCGTTTAAAAATGACAAGTTGAAGGTTTTCCGCTTTGTTTCAAAGGGAACGATTTGAACATTTGTGGGGCAAACAACTTCTTGTACACAAAAATGAAAGGATTATGAAAACGCTAATGAAATGTATTGTGGTAGTAACGATGCTAATAACTATTGCATCTTGTAATAAAGAAGATAGCCTCGATAGTAAGTGTAGGAATTTTGAGCAGTTGGCATCGTTTAATGCACAAACTAACGCTTTTTATTCTTCAACCGATTTTACCTATACATCATCGGGGCAAGTGCAAAGCTCTTTATACTCCAACGGATATAATGAAAAGTTCGAGTATGTTGGAAACGTTATCAATCTTTATGATCCTGCTACAAATCGTAAAACAACCGTGTATGAGTTAAACGCTGCAGGCTATGTGATTAAACGAACCAGCTACAATACCTCTAATCTTGTTGCAGGTATTGAAACCTTTACACGCAATACACAAAACTATGTAGTGCAATCGGTTTACAAAGGGTATCATGCCAACGGAAATGTTATCCGCGAGGTAACACGCGATAATCAAGTAAGTATTTACAATCAGAATTTGATGCGCATACGCACTTATGTTACTGACCTTAGTTTTGACTACCTCACCGGAGTGCGAACTGTAAATGACGATTACACGCAATTAATCGAATATACGTACGATGAGTCGCAAACTTACTTTGCCGGGTACCAAGGATACATGGAAGTGATACCTACACAACCCACCTCCAAGAATAGAGTGGAAACACAAAAATTTACAAGTGAATATTCGGCTACTCCTTCGCGTAATTCTTCAGCTACTTATACCTACAATTATGAAGCTGATAAATATGGACGAGTTATAAAAGTGGTGTATGATGTTCAGTCTGGCGCAAATACTTCTAAATCGAATGTGAATGTGAAGTATCCGTGTTGAGTTTCAAAACATATTTACGAATAGAAACGGATACTATTTAATATGGATAATAGGACAATTGAAAATTACAATTCAGGGTAAATTTTGTAAAATAAGTCTGCTGCAAGCTTCCTCATAGATTCCACCACACCATTAATGTAATAATAAGTCTTTTTTCCCCTTCCCAGACAATCAGATACCTCGTATCTACATACAACCTTACCTTCAGAATCAACAAATGAACACTCAACAAATGTTTGCAAAGGATTGGTACCGGCAAAATCAAATGATGGTGCAAATATCTTTTTTACGACAATGTTCAATGTTACATCTCCGGTATCAGCAAAAGCAAGTTTTGACTCACCGGGTATATTTTTATTGAAGCTTTCAATAAAGTTATCTCTATAAAGAAAGGATTTTACTTCGTACCATTCACTTTTCCATTGATCTCCTTTTCCTGTTTTCTTTTCATTTAACTCTTCACTAAAACGTTTTACAAATTCTTCTTCTCTAATTGCTTCTTCTTCTTTCACAAATCGCAGCGCAGTATCTAACTCTAATTTCACTTTAATCGTGCTGTTTCGGAGCATTTTTACATTCCCTTCCATTAACATGAATTTGGGCTGAGAAAATCCATTGCCAGATTGGAAGGGAAACGTATTCATCGGCATATTACCCATTGTCCCGAATTGAGCATTCGACTTGTTCAATAAAATGGAAAGCAAAATGAGGGTTAGGAGTCTAATAGGTTTTTGTAATGGGGTATTAACTAGGTTATCCGAATTATGTTGATTTAAAGTTAGGGTCGCCATATTTTTATTGTTGAGTACTTTGTTGGGTTTAGGGTCTACAAAAACACACATTATTCTTTCACAAACTTGTTGTGATAAATAATTAACCCCGAATGAATATTCGCCCAATAAGTGCCTGTTGAAAGAGTGGAGACATCTAAAGTGTTTTTTGTGTTGTACTCTGATTTCACTAATTTACCTTGTACATCATAAACCTCCACTTTATCTATTAGTACATTTTTATCCAGCTGAAATGAAATGAAGTGAGAGGCAGGATTTGGAACAATTGATACTTCTAGCTTAGCATTCGTTGGAGTTACAATACTACTTGGATGATAAGCTAACTTTGCAATGTGGTGGACAGGTTGCACTATGTTTTTGTCAAATGCACCACTAAAATAAATCGTATTGTTAAATACGGCAACATCGTGTACAGGCTTGTTCAAAGCGGTTAAAGGTGCGAATGTATAATCTCTATCGGTTCCCGTTGTTGTCCATGTTAGCGAAAGTAAATGGCTGCCGCCTGTCATACCCCAACTGGCAGCAAAATCTCCACCACAAATTAGTGCATTGCCAACTGATAATAATTTATGGATTGATTTCCCATTCATGTAGGACAAAAGTGATGGTGAATTTATCGGTAGATTTGCTTTTTTCCAATCAGCGCCATCAAAATACGCCAATGGACAAGTATCGTTACCCGCAACAAAATCACAACCTGCAAAAAGTTCTCCATTATGGATTTCAAAACTATTCACGGGCGTTAAAGTCCCAAAGCCGGAAGGACCAATATAGGTGCCGTCAAAGGTCGCTGCGTATCTTCTAAGAGCGCCAGTAGCTAATTCAAAGTCGCCTCCAATTTCTAATTGGTTATTCCATGCTCGAAGTGCTCTTACTTCGTTGCCATACATTAATCCTGTATTGATGTTCACCCAATTCGCTCCATCCCACTTCGATAGCAGTCCGGTGAATTGCCCACCTGCATAAATTTCACCATTAAACACTTCGATGGCATTGACTGTACTGTCTAAGCTGCCTAATGCGCTCCAAGCATTTGTGTTTAAATTATAGGTGGCAATATTTGTAGCGCTATTTCCTCCGGCTTGTGTAAATGTCCCTCCCACATATAAGATGTTATTGTGGATTTTCATGGCTTTTACTTCACCATTTACTCCACTTCCTAAATTAGTCCAGCTCCAACCCGCAAAGCCACTTTGCCAAATTGCAATTCCTTTACAGTTAAGTCCTTTGGTTGTTGATGTAAACGTTCCACCAACAAAAATGCGTTGTCCGGAAGGGTCGGCAACCATGCAGTTAACAGTGCTATCGAGTCCTTCATCCAAATCTTCAACCGGAATCGTTGGCGGATATCCGGGATGAATCCATGCTAACTCATCAATTGTAAAACCATTTTCATTCGCCCACGTTAAGGTTTCTGGAGCTTTAATCTCGCTGACATAAGCAAATTTTTGTTGCGCATCAATTTTTTGTGCTAACCATTCTGCATTGCTTTGCTGCATTAAATAACCCACTGCACAATGAGTACCTTTCTTATCGATAAACACCGGGTTCTTAAAGAGTAAATAGTCATTTATAGGAAAGCTGCCGGTTTTCCAATAACCGTTTAACGCATTAAGACATTTTGTTCTGTTTTCTTGTTGCGCTTTATTGAGTTTGCTAACATCTCTGTGGCGCAATACTTTTTCAACCAGCATTAAATGTGTTGCTATCCAATCGTTGAATGTTGTATTACTTTTGTCATTTATTGTTGCAATAGAACTTTGCCATTCCCCTTGTTTTATCCACTCTTTATTGACGTTCATAAGCAACGAAAGTGTTTTTTCATTTTGGTTTCCGGAAGATATTCCAACGGTTACCACACATAACATAGAGAGGAATAAAAGTAGGCGCATAGTATTTTTATTTATGTAGATGTATAAAAATAAGCAAAAATCTATTGATTGTACTTAACGAATAAATCATTAAGTCGGAGCGATTGGTTTGAAGAAATCTACTACTTATAAATCCTCCTTCGCAAAATCGTGTACAACAACACCACAAACAATCCACCGGCAATACTATAGCCAATAAAACTCCAAGCATTGATGCCGTAGTAGTATTTCATTTCATTGCCGTAGTTGCCCAATAATGCGATAGAAGAGCCTATAATCAAGGCACATACAATATACGTAATCACCATTCGGTTGGTAATGCTGTCCCATTTTTTGAGCGCGTAACCATACCCTTGCAATTCAATTTCGAAATGGATTTTTCCATTGTTCGTTTTTTGCAAGATGTTTTTGATATCAGCCGGCAAAGAACTCAAGAACGAATAAATGCTCGAAAATTTCGACACCGATTCGTTCATTAAATTTTCCGGTTTCAATTGCTCGGTTAATAAGCGTTGGCCATACGGACGAATAAAATCGTAGGTCTTAAAGCCCGGGTACATTAATTTTCCAATCCCTTCCAAAATAGCAAAGGCACGGAACACAATAAATACGCCACCCGGCACGGTGATGTGATAATCGTACATGATTTTTTGCAATCGTGTAATCACATCTTGTATACTGGCTTCACTCACATCGAGCGATGCATAGTCTTCAATCAAATCGTTCAGGTCGTAGGTAAACTGACGCATATCGGTGATGTTATCCTCAATGGCCAATTTGCGCATTTGCATCGCCATTTCATGGGCATCGTGGCGCGCCATCGAAATAAAAATACCGGCAAAAGCATATTTGTCTTTTGGCATCAACTGCCCAATCATTCCAAAGTCAAGCAACACAATGGTTCCATCTTCGCGCACCAAAATATTACCCGGATGCGGATCGCCATGGAAATAACCAAACTCAAAAATTTGCGTGAGGTAAATATCCATTCCGCGCTCCACCACATCTTTTGCCGAAATGCCCCACTTGTTCAACTGCTCCACATCAGTGATCTTGCAACCACTCACAAATTCCATAATTAGAATCTTATCCGTAGAATATTCCCGATACGCTTTTGGAATGTAGAAATCTCTACGGTGTCGGTATGTAGTTCTGAAACGGTCAATATTTCGCGCTTCGTTACGATAGTCCAACTCTTTGGTCAATGAACGATCAAACACCGCCACCACATCTTCCGCATTAATAAAACCTTGCTTACGTAAATACCTGTCGGCTCTGCGCACTGCATCTTTAATAATGTTCAAGTCTTGTTCAATCACTTCGGCCACAGTAGGTCGCTGTACTTTCACCACCACATCCTCACCCGTTCGCAATTTTGCTCTATATACTTGTCCGATCGAAGCCGAAGCCAAAGGCGTTTCGTTAAATTCCTCGAACAATTCCTCAATTTTTTTACCCGTTTCGCGCTCAATAATCACTTTCGCCTCGCTAAATGGAACGGGAGGCACTTTATCTTGTAGTTTTTCGAATTCTTTAACTAATCCTTCCGGAATAATATCGGGGCGGTTACTCAGAATCTGCGCTAATTTAACAAACGTTGGCCCCAACTCCACAGTTGCCATTCTGATGCGTTCGTAGCGGGTGTACTGCTCAATAGGCTTGTCATCTCTCAGCCATTTCAATCGGGTCGACTCAGGAACGAGATTTCGCAGGGTAGAATTAATCACCACATCTTCAAAGCCCCATTTAATGAGCACTCCAATGATTTCCCGTGTACGGTTTAGGTTCTTAAAGGTTTGGTTAATAGCCATATTTCTACCCTAAGACTACAAAATTTTTTTAATTTTTTGCAGTACCGTTTGAAAAGCTAACTTCGCACCTTACCTACCTATCCTATGAGTGACGCAATAAAACATGAGTGTGGAATCGCACTTATCCGATTGTTAAAGCCCCTAGATTATTATGTAGAAAAATACCGTACTCCGGCATACGGGCTGAACAAGCTATACTTGTTGATGGAGAAACAGCACAACCGCGGACAAGACGGTGCAGGTGCAGCGGTGATTAAGCTTGATCCGGTTCCGGGAACCCCATTTATTAATCGCTATCGTTCCGTAAAACAGCAGCCCATTGTCGATATTTTCGATAATGTGTTCTCGCATTTTCCGAAAAACCGTAAGCCATTAGATAATCCGAAGGCAGAATCGGACTGGTACAAAGCCAATGTACCTTTTGTGGGTGAGTTATTGCTCGGACATTTGCGTTATGGCACCTACGGTAAAAACAACGATTCCTATTGCCATCCGTTCTTACGTGAAAACAATTGGATGACCCGAAACCTTGTGGTGGCGGGCAATTTTAACATGACGAATGTAGATGAGCTCTTCGATAATTTGATCACCCTCGGCCAGCATCCTATTGAACGCAGCGATACCATTACGGTTATGGAAAAAATCGGGCACTTTTTGGATGCAGAAGTGCAAGTGATATTCGATAAATACAAAGACCAAGGCTACAGCAATAAAGAGATTACCGATTTTATTGTGAAGGAATTAAGTGTACGCAGAATTCTTTCGCGTGCGGCTCGAAATTTCGATGGTGGTTTTACGATGGCCGGTATGTTCGGACATGGCGATGCCTTTGTATTGCGCGACCCGAACGGCATTCGTCCGGCTTATTATTATGCCGATGATGAAATTGTGGTAGTAGCTTCCGAGCGCCCATGTATACAAACGGCCTTCAATGTGCGCTTCGATCAAATCAAAGAAATTACTCCGGGCCATGCATTGGTGATTAAGAAAGACGGACGCGTAAAAGAAGATAAAATCATAGAACCCGGTGAACGCAAGTCGTGCAGCTTCGAGCGCATTTATTTCTCGCGCGGTACCGATGCTGAAATTTACGAAGAGCGTAAAAAATTGGGCGAATTATTAGTGCCGCAAATTTTCGAAAGTATCAAAGGCGATGTAGATAATACGGTGTTTTCATTCATCCCTAACACCGCAGAAGTAGCCTTTTACGGTTTGATAAAAGGAGTGGAAGATAATCTCACCAAACAAAAGGTAGATGCCATCAAAGCCAATCCACACTTATCTTCTGAGGAATTGCAAAAACTCATTCGCTGGAAACTACGCATCGAAAAAATTGCGGTGAAAGATGTGAAAATGCGCACCTTTATCACCGATGATTCTTCGCGCGATGAAATGGTATCGCATGTCTACGATATCACCTACGGCAGCGTTCGCGCCAATCAAGATACATTGGTGGTGATTGACGATTCCATCGTTCGTGGTACCACTTTGCAAAAAAGTATTCTCCGCATTTTAGACCGTTTGAGTCCGAAGCGCATCATCATTGTTTCATCCGCCCCGCAAATTCGTTTTCCCGATTGTTACGGCATCGATATGTCGCGCATGAACGATTTCATTGCCTTCCGCGCACTTATTGCCCTCATCAAAGAGAACGGAAAAGAAAGCGAATTGCAACGCGTGTACGAACTGTGCAAAGCCGAATTGGCGAAGCCGGTGGCTGAAAACATCAACCATGTAAAACAATTGTATCAGTTGTTTTCTGTGGAAGAAATTTCTGCTAAAATCTCCGAGATTGTTCGTCCGCCACAAATTTTTGCCGATGTACAGGTGATCTATCAAACCATCGAAAACTTGCATATTGCTTGTCCTAAAAACCTTGGCGATTGGTACTTCACGGGCGATTACCCAACACCGGGCGGCAATCGCGTAGCCAACAAAGCTTTCATCAATTACATGGAAGGAAAAAACGAAAGAGCCTACTAACTAACTCTCCGTCATTTCGACCGAGTCCACGAGTGGAGAAATCTCAGTAATTCAATTGGAGACTTCTCGTGGGAACTCGAAGTGACGATTGAATTTAAAGGAAATTATTTGTGTTATAGCATCTTCCGAATAAAAGGCAAAAACGCGAGCGATGGCGGAAAAACAGGAGTCAATAATAGATATACAATACTATTTTTTTGTCGCTATTATCCAGTATTGTTTGCAGTCGCTCAAAGAAAATACTGTTCACCATCGGGCAACCTAAGCTATTCACAATCGGACCATCTTGCTCATCGTACGGCACGCTTTTGTAGGTGTGCAATACAATATAGCGCTCCAATGCGTTGTTGTTCGTGGCGTCTAAACCATGCAGTTGGTAGCCTTTGCCAAACTGCCCCATGTAACTTTTACCAATCGCATATTTCCCTAGCGAAGTGCAGTACGAATTTTTTACGTTGCTGAATTTCAGTTTTCCCGGTTCACCGGTTTCAGAGCCATAGCCATGCGCCACCAATCCTTCGTCTACAATTTTGTTGTCTTTCAAGTTGTATACAAAAAATCTGTTTTTACCTGATTCAATGCGCATGTCCACCAGAAAAATCAATTCATCGTTATACTCACTGTGTGCTGAAAGGTATGATTTTACAGTGTTTGCCGTTGCAATGATTCTCTTTTTAAGAGCCACTTCAGGTGCAGCAGCAGGTGCCGATGCGGTTTTACTGTTGTTACACTTAGCCGCAAATTCAAATGCTAGAACAAGCAATAGAATAGATATGACAATGGGCGTTCTCATATAGAGCAGGTTAATACTAACACAACTCATTTGTCGCACATTTTATTGTATGACTTAACAATTATTTAGCTGGAAAAAGGGGAAGCGTTTTGCTTACAGTTCTTTCAACAACAACTGTTTTTTTATTTTTTCAATAATCATTTGCGATACTTCCATCGCCCGCAAACCATCGTGGATACTCACGGGTACAGGGGTGTTGTTGACTATGCTCGCCAAAAATAATTCCAATTCCATTTTAATGGCATTGATATCTTGCGGCTCGGAAGTGGTAAACTGAATGTATTTTTTATTCTTGTTGTTTAACTCCAATTCAAAGAAATTTTCGTCTTGCAACGGCTGGTCGTGAATGGTGAAAATCTCCGATTTTTTCTTTAAAAAATCGAGCGATATGTATGCCCCTTGTTGGAAGATGCGCATTTTTCGCATGTTCTTCACCGAGATTCTGCTGGCCGTTAAGTTGGCCACACAGCCATTATCGAATTCGATGCGCGCATTGGCTATATCGGGTGTTCCGCTCACAATCGCCACTCCACTCGCGTGGATTCTGCGCACATTACCTTTCACCAAACTGAGAATAATATCAATGTCGTGAATCATCAAATCCAACACCACCGAAACATCCGTTCCTCTGGGGTTAAATTGCGCTAATCGATGCACTTCAATAAAAAGCGGGTCGATATGCTGTCCTTTCAAACTCAACAAAGCCGGGTTAAAACGCTCCACATGCCCCACCATAGCCTTTATTCGGGCTTCTTCTACTAAGTCAACCAGTTTTTTGGCTTCCGAAACAGTAGTACAAAGAGGTTTTTCAATAAATACATGCTTAAATTTCTTGGCCGCTAACACAGCCAAAGGGTAATGGAAGGTAGTTGGGGCAACAATATCAATAGCCTCGCTGGCCATCACTAAGCTTTCTGCCGATTCATAAGGCTTCACACCAAATTTCTCCGCCACTTCAGCACGTATCTTCTCGTCCGTATCGTAAAAGCCTATAACGTCAAAGCCTTCTATCTCCTGTAATAACTTCAGATGGATTTTCCCCAGATGCCCAACCCCAAATAGTCCGATTTTCACTTTCTTGCTCATTCGTTGGCTAATGTAGTATTGCCCACCTATCAAATTCACTTTTACTACTTTAATCCGTTCACGAAGGAGTGTGGATTGTATAGAAAAGGGGAGAAGCTTGAATAAAAAAGCCTGACAAAGCTATTGGCAGGCTTAAGGTTAATTCCAATTTGCTATTCTTTAATCAACTTTTTGTTTATTAGTCCGTCTATGCCTTGGAAACTTACTATATAAATACCTTTGGGCTGTTGAGTAATATCTAAAGTTGTATTTTGTTCGGTAATTTTTTTGCTTAAAACTACCTCTCCAAGTAGGTTGGTGACGTTAAGAGCTACAACTTTGTTGTTTACCTCAACAGGCAACTGAATATTGAAAATGCCGTTGCTTGGGTTAGGGAAAACATCAAGAAGTGACTCTATGCTAGTTTTTTCAATTCCAGTTCCCACTTTTGTTTTGTTGATTACGTTTACAGTAATAACCTCATCTGTTTTGAAAACATAAGTAGAGGTATTGCAAAATGAATCACTACATCCAACGCCATCATTAATATATAGGCAAATATGGTATATGCCGGGATTAGTATAAGTATGGGAAGGGGCTACACCAGAACTTGATAAACCGTCTCCCCAAGTCCAAAAATAAACAGGCTGGTTAAGTGACGAACTTATGTTCTCCAAGTTCCAAACATGTGCTTGAAGCGAATCGGGATGAATAGTAAAAGCAGCACTACAACTATTCATGCAATTTGGATTTAGGGGGATATAAGTTGCTACAGAATCGTGGGCAACACATCCTAAGGCATCCGTTACTTTAACATATACCCATTCAGATAGTCGAAGATTTGAAATCGTTTGCGTTGTGCCTAAGAAAGATGATCTATTATACCAACGATAGGTGAACGGAGCTGTTCCCCCACCCGAAACATTTATGGTAGCTGTACCTGAGTAGATAGATGTGTCGCAATCGGTTGGTGTGGTGGTTATTTGTTCGGAGAAGTTCGTTAAGCCTATGATTTGAGCGCTGAGCGTAGTAGAACAACCAGCTGCATCTGAAATGGTAACAGTGTAACTTCCAGCACTCAGTTGGTCTGCAGTTGCAGATGTACTTGAACTATTTGTCCATTGATATATAAAAGGAGCAGTTCCCTGATACGGTCTAAAGTGAATTTTTCCTGTGTTCCCGCCACACACGGTATGTTGAATAGCGTCAAAGTACCCTGAAACAGTATTCCCAGAATAAGAAACATAGAACAATTTGGATCTACTGCAACCATTTGCATCTGTTACCGTTGCTGTATAATATCCGCTTTGTAAATTGTTTATTGAAGATGTTGTTTGTCCGTTCGACCAAAGGAAAGTGTGAGGTGCTTGTCCTAATAATTTTGTAATGGTAATCGACCCTAAATTTCCATTACAACTTGAAACCGGTACTATTGAAACAGAGTCTATCATGGAATTTAATGTTGAATCATAAGTAAAGTATTTGTATTCATATCCGTGACATCCATTGGCATCTATAACAGTTAAGGAATAATAGGTGCCTGAATCAAGATTGGTAATACTGTTTGAAGTGTTTCCATTACTCCATAAAAATGTATAAGGAGCGGTTCCTCCTGTTGGGGTAGCTGAAAAAATGGGTTGGCATGCACTTCCTCCTTTGGTGATATTGGGAAAGAAGGAGAATATCTCCACTATAGTATCATAGCCTGTTGAAATACAGCCATTCGCATCTTCAATAGTGAAAGTATACATTTTTCCTTCAGTTAGATTTGTAAGGGATGCTGTAGTAGCTCCGTTGTTCCATAAGTAAGAATACGGTGCAACTCCACCGGTTACTGTAGTGGATATGCTTCCTTTGGTGTTGCAATCAATATTTATTGAAGAAGTACTTGCGGAAATTACACTTGGGATGGTGATTACAGCATATCCTGAATCTATACCTCCAACTCTAATAGTATAGTTCCCCTGATTAAGATTAGAGAATGTAGGAGAAGATTGTTGAACAGTATTTCCCGTTTCATGGCTATACAGGATATATAGATGAATTCCACTATTCATGCAAGAGAGGTTGGCCGTTACAGCGCCACTTCCCGGTAAACATGCCGGTGTGATTGAAGGTGTAATTTGTACTACAGAACTTAAGTTTGCAGATGCAAATGTTGAGCAACCATCGCCATCTGTTACTTTAACAGAATAGGTTCCTGCAACAAGATTAGTAGCCGTATTGGTTGTGTTTGCTGAGTTTGTCCACTCATAAGAGAATGGTTGAACTCCATAATTTATATTTATTGCAAGTGTTCCATCTGCTAATCCGCAACTCGGAAGTTGTGTTGGAAAAACAGATACGGAAAGAGACCCGGATACCGAAGGATATAAGGTGTAAGTATCACTGGTAGAACATCCCCAAGCATCAGTTACAGTAAACGAATAACTGCCTGGCGCTAAGTTGTTGATGGAATCAACATTTCCCCCTCCATTTGACCAGTTAAATGTGAATGGGGCCGTTCCATTAAGATCATAAACATAGATTAAACCATTGTTGGTACATTTGGGATTAATAGAATGAACATGGTAAGAAAAAGGTTGAGTAATTAAATTAAAATCTCTTGAACCGCTACATCCATTTTTATCTGTTATAGTAACTGTATATGCACCCGCAGTGAGATTCGAAATAGTAGAGGTGTTTGCTCCGTTCGACCAACTAAATATATATGGGCCTGTACCATAGAGCGGAACAATTGAAATGGATCCGTTGGTATTACCGCACGATAAAGGGTGATTAATAGTAACTGAAGCGTTACTAAGCCAGTCTCCTGAATCAATAGAAAGTTCCTTAGAACCCCTGCAACCATTGTAGTCTGTAACTTCTAGATTGTAAAATCCGGGACTAAGTTGAACAGAGTTAGAGTTTGTAGAGCCATTGTTCCAATAAAATGAATATGGAGGATTTCCGCCAGTTACAAGCGCTGAAAAAAGCGGAGTACAATTGTTTATTGCAGTATCCCATGTAATTTCAATCGTAGAAGTTTGAAGGATGTAATTAAAGGTACTGTCTACATTATTAATGCATCCATTTGCATCGGTTACAGTTAAGAAATAACTTCCCTGCGAAAGATTGTTTATTGAAGGTGTAGTGGTTCCATTACTCCATAAGTAAGAATAGGGAGCGGACCCTCCATGTACAATTGCTGATAGGCTACCGTTGTTTTGTGGGCATGTTGCATTGCTTGCCGTTATGGTCGTTGTAATCACAGATGGGATAGTTATATACAACATCCCTGAATCAACCCCACTCACAGTAAAAGTATAATCACCGGGAGCCAGATTTGTGAAGGTAGAACTAGTTTGGGAGTTTAAGGAAACGTAGTTGTTTTGCAATGAATAGTAATGCATACCGGAGTGTGCACCTGAAAATGTAAATACCACTGCTCCTGAATTACTTTGGCACGATGGTGTAATCGTAGGCGTAATGTTAAGTTGTGCTTTTGCATTTGCAAACGCGAGGAGAAGAAAGCTGAATAGTATCATTCTCCAGTTTTGTTGTTTTTTCATGACTTACTTTTTTTGGGTTTCAAATAGTGATTTCGAATTCACAATTCAAAAGTAGGTCAAAGAAAAGGCGTAATGAGATGTAGTTTTTAAATTCTTACGCTTTCAAACTGTCCACCCGTATCCCCACTTTCGGAGCCAGCCAACTTCTGTATTTTTTGATTTCTCCATCTTCTTCCGCAGCAGTAATTTTCTTGTTTACAAAACTTATGATTTCTTTGTAAAGTGTTGAATCCTTGTCTTTTAACGGAGTTGTCATTATTTGTTCAATAAAGTGAATAACCTTTGCTTCTCTGTAAAAACCGGGTTGCTTTAATCGGGTGACGTGTTTTTTTCTTACCTGCTCAATTCGTTTTTTTGTGCTAGCGAAATCTTTCGATTCGTATTGCATAATTAATTCCGTGACTTCAATTTTCAATTGAAAAGCACCATCCGCCTTCTGAAACGAATCGTTTAAATAGAATTTTACCAATGCACGAATACCATCATTAAATTTTCCACGCTCGTAGGATAGCGTAGCTCTATTCAAATAAATAAACTGATCGTAGTAATTGTTTTTCCGTTTGCGCATCAACGATTCAAATTCATCCAACGATTCGATGGCTTTAGCAAAGTTCAATTTAGCATAGTTAGCAACGAGTGAATTGTAGTAGAAGAATAAATATTTATCGTAGAACAAATTCTCGAACTTTGTAATTTCTTTGCCCAAAATGGCCGCATACTGTAGCGCTTCCTGAAATTTTTGATTGAAATGCTTTGCATTAATAATGTACACCAACATTTGCAGTTTCGTATCGTGATTGGCTTTCTCAAACCAATTGTTGCTTTCAAACTGTCCATAGGTATCAAGCATAAATTTTTCCAGTTCTTCAAAGCTGTGGCGTTGCACTAATGTCTGACTAATCAAACGATAAACTTTTGTTTGAAAGGTTTTGTTGGTTTTGATAGTGTTATCGGTTGAAAATTCTTTAAGTGTTTTATCTACTATTTTCAGCAAGTTTTTATCCTGTCGGGCAAAATTTTGCGACACTTTTATTCGATAATTCAAAGCGGCTAACACTTGATCGATGTTTCGCGTTTTATTGAGGTGTATAGCATTTTCATCGCGTTTGGCAATGTAAAATTCAGGATTGATTTCTATAATTTCGTTCGACAGTAAAATGAACTTCGCATAAATTAAATCGAGCAATTCCAGGTTTTCGATTTCAAGCGCTTTTTTTTCAGCTTTTCTAAGAAAGTAATGGGCTAAGGTCCACTTTTCTTTTTGAATTAAAATTTCATAAACACTCAATATCCACAGTAAATTATTGGTGTCGTTCTTATCGATGTGCAATAATGAGAGGGCGCAGCCTAATTCTTGTTGGAGTCTGTTTTTTAGTCGGTAATAGGCGTTTTTGTCATCATTGTTATACAACTGACTGAAAATAACATCCTCATCTGCTTCTAGTCCGTTTTTTTTAAAAAAGTCGAATAATGCAATGTCTTTGCGCTCCTCATTATCCCCAAACCGATTGGTGTACAGTTTGTAATGGCGGATTTCTTCTTTGTTTAAAGAATGGATAAGGTCGGATAAGGTGTTCATATTTCGCTAAATTGAATGCGTAAGTTATTTTGAAATTAATAAAAAAACATAGCAATTTTTCCTATATTCATTTCAAATTCCCGATTATGAAGAAGCAGCTAACACAACACATTCGATTTGCGTTTATTTTTTTGTTGTTTTTTGTGTTTTCAAATACCTCGAAAGCACAATTAGGTTTTACGAATGTTAATTTCACTTCGCAAGACACATTGCTTTTTGGCGATACTATCTTTTTAAATGCCCAGCTTTTTAATTATGATACAGCCAATGCTTTCAAAGGATTAGTCAATTTTGCCGCTCGTGTAAATGGAGGACAAACCACCTCTATGTCGCCCGATACCGCTACAGTATCTATTCCACCTAAATCGGGTATACCGTTTTTTTTACGATTACCCGTATCCTCGCCACTCTTTAAGGTAGGCCCCGATGTAGTCATCATTTGGCCGTATAGTACAGTACCAACGCACGATACCATTCGTAAGACGGTTTGGATACGTTATCCATTGGGCATGGAAGTGGAAGGCAATAACACGTTTACGGCCTTTCTGCGTGGAAATACCTTAAAACTCGATTTGGGCGAGAGTAGAGATAACGCTAAACGCGTAAGAATTTACTCTTTAATCGGAACAACAATCTACGAAAATACAACACAAATTCCACTCGAAATTCCATTATCGGAAAAGCCATCCGGCATTTATTTGTGTGAAGTGCTTTGGAAAAACAACACACGAAAAGTAGTACGGTTTTTATTGGAATAGTATTATGAGTTCTGATATCCAATATCGCTTTGCTGCCCAAACTGATGCAGCACAAATTGCTTATGTTAACTTTCATTCGTGGTTGGAAACATACACTGGCATCATAGAGCAGTCGTTTTTAGATACATTATCCATTTCAGCTTATACCAAAAAGTGGGAGCGAATCTTGAATCCGGAAAATGCGCAATCATTTACCATTGTTGCAATAGTCGATGAAAAGATTGTGGGCTATGTAAGTGGAATGCCTGTACTTGCGCCTTTTCATGATTTCGATGGATATTTAGGGGCTTTGTATTTGCTGAAAGCTCATCACCACAAAGGAATTGGGAAATCACTGTTTCTTCAAACAGTTGAAGAACTAAATAAGCGAGAGTTTAAAAGCCTTTGCCTGCATGTCTTAGCACAGAATCCTGCTCTTCAATTTTACCTGAAGTTCAATCCGGATGTGGAAGAAAAATCAACTGAAAAAATTGGTGGAAAAGTCTACAATGAAACAACATTGGGCTGGACAGATATTACATGCTTAACTAGAATTGCCAATCCGCCAAACCTAAATCAAAAATCTTAAATCATCAAATCTTTAATGGCTCAGGGTTCCACCGCCAATTTCCCAATATCAATAAGTAATCTTTTGCCAATCGGGCCTTTTTTGTTTCCGCCTTTTAATTGTGCATCAAAAAACATTTTGGTGTAAACCGCTGCAAATAGTGCACAATTCACATGTTTGAATTTTTTACCCGACATACGCAGTTTCACATTTGTACTGCCATTTTCCACCATCGTTTCGTATGCAGTAACCGAGTTTTTGTAATTCACCTCTTCATCGCCATTGCAATAACACAGCTGCATTGGTGCTTCCGGTTTCCAGTTGTAAACACTATTTTCTTTCAAGTATTGTTTGAATCCCGAATTAGGATTATGCAGATAATCATTCACAAAATCATCGGTGAGTACCTTATAGGGAATAGAAGGCAAGGCCGCATTAATGGTGCTAAAAGAGGTGCAACCGTCTAACATAGGTGGAATAATGGTATCGTAAGGTGCTTTTAAAACCTCTCGCATTTGGTTATTCGGCAATTTGGTGTCGTAATACGATTTCACCAGCATCATTAAAAACACAGGGTAGGTGTATTCTTTATCTCTTCCACTTTCCACTGAAAAGTAAACATCGTACGGACCCGACATAGGCGATGATGCGGTTACCTTAAACTCTTCATTAAATTGGTCTTGAATCAATTTGTGCGTGGCCATAGCTGCATGTCCACCCTGCGAGTAACCGGTAATAAAAAGTTTGTCGCTGAGTTCGTAATTTAAAATGATGCTTAAGTCTCGCACCGCACGCAACATGTCTACCGAAGAGCGCGCTTCGCTTTCTGCATTTAAATAGAGCTGCTCTTTTTCGCCAATACCTAAGCCAACATAGTCGGGAAACGCCACCGCATAACCATCCGTAGCAAATCCAAGACATAACGATTGCTCTCCGTTCATGGTAATACTTCGTTCCTTCCTAATTTCAGTTCCATGGTCATAGCACAATAATGGAAGTTTCCCTTTTTTGCGATGGGGAACAAAAAATAACCCGGAAGCAATTACCGGTTGTGGGTTACAGTCGGTATACTTAGTTTCGTATGTCAACTCATATACATCAACCGTATCTTTGGCGGTAAGAATCAGTTTAGGGATATTGTTCTTCTTCCAAAAGTCGCCTAATTCTTTAGTGGAGTACGATTTCACCAATTCGTAGCTCAGTAATTTTCCTGTTGCATGAACAGAAGAGCTAATGCAAAGGGTGCAAAATGCCAGAATCAGGGGGAAATGTTTGTTCATAAAGTATGTGCCGTTTATTGTGTGAAGACATGCAAATTTGATGCAATAGACCTTAGCGACAGCTATTTTTCTATTAAAGGGGGTTATTCCTCAGTCAAAGTAATATTTGCCTTTTTTTGTATATGACATTAAGCGACAAAAACGTTTGAAATCTTTTGTCTGTCATAAATTCAGGCTATTTTAGTGGTATGGGAAAATTTGAAATCACAACTAGAAAAAATGGCGAGTTTCAATTCAATTTGAAAGCCGGCAACGGACAAGTAATTCTAACCAGCGAAGGCTATGCCACCAAAGCAGCTTGCTTGAATGGCGTGGAATCGGTGAAGAAAAATGCTGCAGACGATGGTCGTTTTGAGCGCAAGACTTCAGCCAACGGCAAAGCGTTCTTCAATTTGAAGGCGGCTAACGGACAAATCATTGGCAGCAGCGAGATGTACGAGACAGAAGCTTCGCGCGATAATGGTATTGCATCAGTGATGAAAAACGCACCTGAAGCTACCGTAGAAGATAACGCGTAAGCCGAAATTCCGGTTTTGCTTACTCTGCTCGAGCGGAGGTGTATTTGTTTTGTCATGATACAACATGTGGTAGAAAGAAGTTTCTCCCGTCATTTCGAACGCGTCCACGAGGAGAAATCTCCTTGCCATCTAAGTTATGATTGATTTTGCTCGTCATTTCGACCGAGTCCACGAGCGGAGAAATCTTCTTTTATAATTCTTGGTTTAATGTTAAGACTTCTCTCCGCCTCTGGCGGATCGAAGTGAAGGAAATTATAATTCTTGAATTTCATCCCATAAATCAATCCACTGGGGATTGAATTCGTTGATAATAGCATCCTTCTTTTCTCTACGCCATTTCTTTATCTGCTTTTCTCTTGCAATAGCCTCTTCAATACTAAAGAAACATTCGTAATAAACTATATTCTCCAAATTATAACGGTGGGAAATGAATTACTATATAAATGATTTTTGTGATCATAGATACGACTCCGTAATTGCGATGTAACTCCAAAGTGACGATTAATTGTACTCGTCATTTCGACCGAGTCCACGAGCGGAGAAATCTCCACAAATTCTAGCAAGAGACTTCTCTCCACCTCTGGCGGATCAAAGTGACGATTAATTGTACTCGTCACTCCAACCGAGTCCACGAGCGGAGAAATCCCCAAACACTTTAGCCCTCATCCCATTCCACCCATTTCCACAAAAATATGTAGTTTCGCCCCCTCATGTATTATAACCGAAAAGTTGCATTCACCACACTGGGCTGTAAGCTGAACTATTCCGAGACCTCTCAGATTGCGCGCAATTTGGTGGAAAACGGTTACCTGAAAGTCGACTTTTCCGATCGGGCCGATTATTATGTGATTAACACCTGCACGGTTACAGAGAATGCCGATAAACAAACCAAGTCCATTATCAAGTCGGCTTTGAAAACCAACCCCGAGGCTAAGATTATTATCATTGGCTGCTTTGCCCAGTTGAAGCCCGAAGCCATTGCCGCCATGCCGGGCGTGAGTATGGTGTTAGGGGCGAAAGAGAAATTCAACCTGCACGAACATTTGAATGCACTGGATGACGCCACTTCCCCTATAGTATTGAATTCCGACATTGAAGCCGTGAATTCCTTCAAATCAGCTTTTTCGTTTGGCGAACGTACCCGTGCCTTTTTGAAAGTGCAAGACGGTTGCGATTATATGTGCTCGTTTTGCACCAT
>CAJPEV010003634.1:0-29110 GCA_905338385.1 Darwinula stevensoni | reverse complement strand
AAATTTAATGATCGCGCGATACTCAATTTTGAACATTTTCGAATGCAATGGAACAGCACGTCTTCTCTCGACGCTAGCATCCATACTACTGAGGGTAGAGCTACCAAATTTTAACTGCAGCTTAACAGAACATAGGGTGGGGGGTTGCCGGCGTGGTACCTGTGAATTCATGTTCTAACTTGTTCGGGCCGGAAACTTCTGGACCTTACTACGTATTTATTCAGACGAATTGTAGGTTACATATCATCATTAAATTATGAAATGGGATGATCATAATAAAATTTATACGCAGTCTGTGCAGCAGAAAATAAATGCGTGCGACTTCTGCAGCATGAAAAAACACTTAGAGCCAGTCCTCCCATCGCAAATGAGAAAATCTCCTCACGGATGCATGAGAGTTCTTTCATCACCAATCAAAGACATGTGAAAAGTTGTTGACATCAGATCCGAATCCGTATGGGCGAGAGATTGACAGAGGGGATTAATGAAATGGCAAGAGTACGCGAATGAAACAACTTCTGTGGTTACTTTTTTCCTTGTTGGCTGATGTTTTCCACTCTTCGTCGGACGAACGAACATGCTTGTATTTAAAATAATCGCAATAAAATGAGATGACGAGAGAATAAGTGCTGGAAGACGAGAGCATAAAGTCATGTGACCTCGCAGAAACCCCTGCGTCTTTTTGAATATGGAATTTTTATTTTTTTTTTAGAGGAACACGTCCCAACGCGGCGGCACGCACCCTTCTAAGGCACCAGAGACGACGCAGAGAGGGAAATGTCCGTTTGCGAATGATGCATGCTTTTGGCTTCGCAGCGGAGGAAATACAGGTAAAATCTCGTTGTAACGAATACCGCTATAACGAAATTTTCAGTATAACGAATTTTTTTTTACGGTCCCAGCTGAACTGCATGCTGAAAAACTCCCATTATAACGAATCAAAAAAGCGCAAAAAAATCAGTATAACGAACTTACTTTTTCCAGAATTTTCATTTTTGCTTCGAAGAATAATACTGTAGCTCTAAATGGTTCCCTTTTGACTTGAAGAATACCAGCGTTTTCAGTTATTTCCTTTATCAATAACTACAAAATTAGTGAATTTCGATATAACGAATTTTTTTTTAGGTTCCTCCAGGTTCGCTATAACGAGATTTTACCTGTATATTCAAGAAAGCATGGCAAAAAATCAGAAGAACCCAAATATGATGAACAAGAGGAACTTCCAAGCTTCCGTTCATTTCATGCAAATTTCAAGCTATTTCAAAAAGATCTATGATGCCTTTAATTTCCCCATACGTTACTACTATGACAAATCTCTCTTGGCGGAGACGTCCTGAGAGAACGCATTCTCACTTCCCGGAGAGCAGAAAATCCACTGACAAGTTGCAAATTCCCGAAAACCCATCTTGGAAGAAAGCTCAAGAGGCGCAGGAGTGTCCCGAGCAACGATCACGTAGGGATCGAGGCCGTACTTCCACATAACCCGCCTCGAGACCCAGGCGACGAGGAGCGCCGCCAGTCCCCTCTTCCGATGTTGCTCCCTCACGTAGAGCATCCCCTGCCCGCCGAATGACATCAACAAATACCATCCAGGAGTCAGGAGTCAGGAGAGTTAGTGATATCAAGAGGCGATTTCGCCCATTTCGATATCACGTGTCAAGGTCGAGCGTTCCTTAATTTTAGGGGAGGCCTAACCCTCTTAAAGCTAAATATGTTTGTATTTTTTTTTATTACTATCCTAGTTGCTTACTGTCTAGTACCTACGTCAACATTGCCCCCCATCTTTTTGCCTGTCCATGAAAGCATCCAGTTTCTTCTTAAAAATAGTCACAGCGCGGGGCAGCCACTACTTCGTCATCTAACGCATTCCACACGTTCACCACTCTGCAAGTAGGTTACCTCTCGTTCTCTCGCTGTCATCAAACCGGAAAAACCTACCACATTCGATATTATCAATTCCTTTAATTATCTAAAGCCAAGATGAGATCGCCCCTCCTTAACCTTCCTTCGAGGGAGAACAGTCTCAACACTTCTAAATGCTTCTCGTATGATACCCCCCTAACCTCCTTAATCATTCTTGTGGCCCTCCTGTGACTATCTTTAAGAAGAAACTAGTTGCTTTCATGGTCGCGCAAAAAGGTGGGGGGCAATGTCGACGTTAGGTACTAGACAGTAAGCAACTAGGATAGTAAAAAATAAATAAATAAATAAATAAAATATTTAGCTTCCAGAGGGGCCTACTCAAAAATTAAGGAACGCTCGAACTGGAGACGTGATATCGAAATGGGCGAAATCGCCTCTTGATATCACTAACTCTCTTGACTTGACTCTTGACTCTTCGGAGAACATATTTTCGAATAGTTTTCTTTGCTTCATTCAAATGGAGACACATGGAAAGCTGAAATTTGGCATGAACGTGACTGATGACGCACTGAGCGCAAATGTCAAATATAAAAATTCACATTTCTAAAATATTTTGGGGGAGAGCATATTTCTTGGGGATGTAACGTTTTCAAAGAATTTTCCATATCGCAGCGAATCGGGCAGAAATAGAAAGTAGCAGCTGGAGCAGGCATAACGGACGTGATGTTGATTTAAGGAAAAATTCAGCTTATGTTGTGGGTCTCCTCAGAGCGCAGGTTTTGGTGGGTCCCTTTTCCAAATACATTTTTTTAGTCCAGGAAAAAGAGGAAACGTATAAAGCTGAAACTGTGTTGCATGGAGTTCCTTGAGTCTACATTTTCTTCAGTCCCATATTCCAGAATTTTTTTTGATCCAATGAAATAAAGTCAGAAAATTTCTACTTTCCTCAGAAGTACCTGTTCGATTGCTGAGTACAAGAAAAATCCTACATTTGAAATATGTCCCCTTAGCGTAGACTATAGGACGGAAGTTTTTCAAAATGTATTCATCAACCTTACAAAAAAGGGACACATGAAAAGATTTCAAGTTAGCCACTCGAAAATAATATATGTAATGATTTTGATAAAAATTAAGACTTTCGTCCCCATATGTCACGTATTTCAATTGGGAGGTATTTTAAATACGTGTTTGCCATTTTAGAAAGAATTAATGAATTAATCACACTCTAAGTGAATGGAGCGCTGAAGGCGCGACCATAGTGAGTTTGTTTGCCCTTCGGGCAAACAAACTCGCTAGTATGAAATAAAGTGGTTCTGATGTTCCTCACAATGACCCGAGGGCAATATGAAGACATGACTTGGGCGTAACTATTTAATGATGTAAATGAGAAGTTCTTCCTGTGGATTGGTCTTTATCTTTCTAAGAGAAGTATATAACTGGAATTGTACATTGCTTTCGGCATCACTACACTTTTCTTCATTAAGGTTGAATGTATTGCTAAGAGTCAGAAATTCTTCGAGAGATGTATTTGGCAAAATATTCCGCCCAGATTGATGAGATTTTTATTTCATTAACATATTTGGGGAGGTTTTCACACGAGTTGGAGAATTTCTGCTTCTTCTCCATTATGCCAGGTTATGTTCAGTCATGAGAGCCAAGAAAACAAAAGGGTGAAGACGACATTCTCCTGTAAAGTTCCTTGGTGGAGAATTTAAATAATTGTGCCAGACTGGTGCACAGGGGGAGAAACAATGTATCATGGATTGTTACTTGGGTAATCTAAGGGTGGATATCCTGAGTTGCTACGAGGGGTGCCTGAAAGTTCCTGAAAATAAATATATTAATAATGAAACCAGCGTTTTGAATGTTATCAAGTTCGGTCACAGAAATACCACAACTCCTTTAGCTATCAGAGTGATAATGGTTTAAAAGAAGGCTAATTTATTATGGGGCCAAATGGTCACGAATTTTCGTTTTTCCTACTCCACAACCAATAATAATTATAAGATACAAGCGAATAGCGTATTATATCAGTCAGCTACTCACGGTCCTCAATATATATGAAAATTAGAATTTTTTCTTTACTCAGCTATCCATCAGGTTCTTCTTTGGCAAGTTTAAACTTTCTAGCGCCCTCTGTTTTGCTGGATAGAGAAAATACACATTTTGCAATATATGTGCCCTCAGGCCTTTTAACTGAATAGTACTTTCTTTTTGCGAAATCAATCCTCAGAGAACTACATGGTCACAAAGTTTCAACCGCTTATATTTTCCTTTTTCACTGTGAACTCACGTGTTCGGAAAAGCTGACGCACCCAAAGGCTATGCCAGGAGGGGATGCACCGAGACAGCTGAATACTTCCTCAACTCAATAATAATATTAATAATATCATGTCACTTATACGTGTGCCAAGTTTCGGCTTTCCATTTCTATACAATTCGCCATGACATTTTTTTTTAAAACGTCCCCTCTCGAATAAAATTCCTGTAGGGGATGTATCGAGACATAACATTTTCCTATAACTCTTTGTCTCAGTATTCACATTCATGCCAAGTTTCAGCTTTCCATGTCTCTCCGTTTTACTAAAGCAAAAATATTTTTACGGAGGGGGAATGAGTAACGCGACTTTGAAGGCAGAATAGGCCGAAAGAAATCCAAGGAACGGTCGGGAATTGAACCCGGGCTTCCTAATAAAAGTAGAATTTTTTCTTTACGCAGCTATCAAGTATTTATTTGCCAAGTGCTTAAACTTTCATGCGCCTTCTGTTTTGCTGGATCAGAAAATTCATGATAATACGACTTTTACAAAACATGTGGCCTGAGCCATTTCAACCGAAACATACCATTTTTTCTTGTCGAAATCCATCCTTAGTGAACTACATGCCCACAACGTTCAAAATTATACAATTGCCTTTTTCTCTGGTGAAAAAAACATGCTTAGAATAGCCGACCCACCCAAAAGCTATGCTCAGAGTGGATGCGCCATAAAAGCTGAATACTCGTTCAACTCAGTAATATCAAGTCACATACGTGTGCCAAGTTTCACCATTCCATTTCTGTCCAATTCGCCACAACAATTTTTATTCTTCAAAATATTGCACCTCGAAAAAATTCCCCCACGGGATGTATGGAGACTTAACCTTTTTTTTATTTAACTCCTTGTCTCAATAGTCACATTCATGCAAAGTTTCAGTCATGTTCATCAGCTTAACTGATGCAAAAAAATTAGTTTAAAACATCTCGTTTTGAAATTTTGAAATTTTGAAATAAATGCCGCAGGGCATTTACTTCAAAAGTCTGAAGTTTTCTGCAGCATCCCAATAGGTAGTTATGGACCAGATTTCACATTTCCACGCTAGCTCAATACGCCAGGACAAAAAAAAATACTTGAAAACGTCGGCTTACAAAAATATGCCCTGTGGTCATAGATCTAAAATATGCATTTTTCCTGAACTCATTGTGTCCTTAGGCACCTCCATGCTAGATTTCAGCTTTCTATGTCTCTCGCTTTTACTCAAGCAAAAGTAATATTACAGAGGGGGAATAATTAACGGGACATGGAACGCAGAAAAGCCAAAGTAAAGCCGGGAATGAGAGATGGCCGGGAATTGAACCCCGACCTCATGATTGTCAGTCAGATATGCTACTACAGGGTGACTCAAAAGTCCTTGGACACCTTTAATCAAGTGTAACATTCTCTGATGAAGACCGATTTAATTTATTATTTGACCAGTGCAAAGATCACAAAAAAAACTAAACCAACCATGGTTTTATGTTTCGAAAATATCACCATTTGAGGCAATAACATGCTTCAGACATTTTGGGAAATCCTTTACAGTTCTTCACAACTGATCAATCGACAATTCATTCCATTCCTTCAGCAGATCAAGCTTCAAGCTATTGATACTCTTATGTGGCTTGCAGCAGACCTTGGTCTGCAAGTAGGATCACACACTGTAATCCAATGGATTCAAATCAGGTCTACTAGCAGGCCATTTTTCTGGGGAAATCAAGTCTGGAAAGTGAGTTCTGCAGAAGTCGATGGTGGATTTTGCCTTGTGAGCTGGTGCTGAGTCCTGCTGGAATGTCCAAAGCTGGGATTTGAAATGTTCCTGAGTCCAGGGGAGTAGCACCTTCTTCAACACACTCTTGATAGTAGCTGGCATTGATCTTGGCCTGAGGCTGCACAAAATGCAGGGGAGTTTTGCCAGAAGCACAAACACCACCCCACACCATCACACTACCTGGTTTTTGAACTCGATGGACATATCGCTGGTGAGACTTGAAAGAGGAAAGCTTTTTACCCCAGAGGCGAATGTTTTGGGGGTTGTAAGCTTTTGCCGATTTGAATTTTAGCCTGTATCTGACTTGGAAAAAATAGAAACGAGAATGCTGGAAGGCTCTGTCCTTGACCTTGACTGGGCGCTGAGGGCATACTTAGCCTGGCCTTGGCCAAGCACAATAAAGGCGGACTTCGGAATCTGTATAGCCCAGAATTTTGCTTGGATTTTGTTCCAGGCAAATTTCCGACAACTTTCCAGGCAAATTTCCAGGCAAATTTCCGACCATCGGAGCCACCAAAGAAAGGCCGAATCCTCGCATCTCCCATAATAGCCAATAGGAAAGAGCCTGGTTGACGCCTCTTCCCCCCAGTTACCCTACTCCTTCATCCCCTCCCGATCTTAATATTGGCTCCCTGTCACTAGACGAATGTGAATTAATGAATGCATGGAGCGCAACTAAAGATGAACTTCACGCAGTCAGGACTTCCATGAATGAATTACCCGTGATACGTTGACGATTTTTGCCTAATAGAATTGAGAATCCCTAAAGCACACCATCAATCATAGGAAGTATCGTATCCATTCGCGAAGGAAAAAAGATTGTGGACCCCGAAGAATCCTCATAAACATCCGGAATGACCAAAACTTCATGCGTTCGCGTTCGTGAGTTGCTACTGCGGAGGGGTCGAGAAGACGCGCAATACAACTTCGCCTTAAGTCATGGGATCAATTCAAGGTTTGGGCGAATTGGTAGGCCAATCTTGACGTGAGGAGATCGATCGGTCAATTATCGTTGAAGAGATCTTCACGGAATCTTCGATTTTCTATACGAAAGTGTGAAACGAGACGAAATGGGAAGTGGAATCTCCTGCTCAGTTTTGGGAAGCAAACTCCTGTTAGAATCGGATGACATTCACAGTGTTGCCTTCTTTTGACGGGCGAACGAGTGTTGTCGTTTCAGCGGTCAGCCTTGAATTTTAGCTTTTCCCATTCGGTCGTGCAATGCGAGGAATGCAGGCGATCTCGAGCAAGTAAATACGTGAGAATTCGAGGGAGGAGGGGAAGGCACGCATTGGAAGAATAAAGAGAAAATCATCTGTGCTCGACTCGTGATGAGTGACACACAATGCATATGAAGGCCAGACAGACTTTCTGGGTATACAGCAGCTGTTGACATGCCGACGCGAGTTTCATTCGTACGTGGAGCGTACGAGAAAATCAGAATTTTCTCGGAGTTCCGGCGTCACGTTGGAAACCTGAAACAAGAGTCGCGTACTCGCAGGAAACGAAGCATAAGCCTTCGTTCATCGTGTCATCAATGACATTCATCCAATCGACGGATTCAAACGGCTGACACTGCGGACGAGGAGGGACTTCGATGCCATGGGGCCGAAAGCGAGGAGTAAATGAAGGAAAACTGGATGGATGATCCGACAACCCTGCTGCTTAGAAGATAAAAGAGCGAGCGCAGGAACAGGGATGCTTGCCAGACTCCCATCGATAGAGCGTAGAGTGCAAGTGAGGACATTCTCAGTGCAGCTTTACTCTCTCTCTGGTGCGCGCGGGTTCACTTCCCGTCCTATATTTCCACGCACGCTTTCGCCATGGAGTGTACTAATGGTGAAGGCCCATTGGGGATCTCCCCTTCAGAACCCACGTGAGTTTTCCCATCCGAATTATTGCCGAAGAACAGGATAATGCGCGCTAGGTGTGTGAAGTGGCTACGTAAAGATAGAACCAGGTCGCAGCGGAATGAAAGGAACTTGGGTTCTCCCTCACCTCCCTTGTCGTCAAGGAGAGTGTTTACGTTAATTGCGTAACGTTCTTAGTGGAATGGCCTTCGTTGACGGGGAAAGGAAGGTAGAGGAGTGTGTGCACGAACAAAACGTGTGTAGAAAATGCGATTAAAATGTGAAGAAATGAACGTCTTCATTGCAAGCATATGCATTTCGGATAGAGAGAGTCCAGTTGTACCTGGTGGCAGGGTGCGTAGCGACTGAGAACAGGTGCACGTGGCTTGCTCAGCTGAGGGATTTCCCCCCTCCTTTCACTCGCTCGGAGATCCGTTATCCTTCCCCTGGACCCCTCGCGCTGTACGAGAGATGCGAAGTAGTCCACCGGGATCGATCGATTTCGTACCCAGTCACGGTCTAGTGTTGCATGATAGTACTTTTTCATCCATCCAAACCCGTTTCATTGACTACCTTTAACTGTACCTCCTTGAAAAGTGGTTCGGTCATCTGATTTACCTTCGATCTTACGATTCATCATCAACAATAGAGTCGATTACTTTTTTAACAGTGTTCATCGTTCCTGCTTTGATGCGAAAGGTTCAATGTAAGTGACCGGAGAGCTTTTTCATTCGATGCTCGCCATTCCATTTGTTGAACTTCCGTCGCCCAGGACCGGGAACATTGGAGGATGCTTCTCCACCTGCTCCAGCCTAAGTCCCCTTGAAGCTGCGATAAGCGACATTGAGAATGAATGATAGGAAAATACGATATACAGATGCGGATCTCGTGACAGTCATTGCGACACCGTTGGTCATTGCTGTCACCCCATCCTGCACCACATTACACCATTTACAGTATATACAGTACGGTACGCTCGTCAAAATTTACGCTGAAAGCGTGTCTTCGTTTCGTTCGTCGTATCGCTCCACGGTGGAGTGGAATGGGAGTGACAGTGAGATGAACGTCAATCAGTGTGAGGTGGCCTAGGGGAATGGCACTGTAATGACGTTTCGCAGTCAAGTTACCTCATTTTCCGCCGTCTGGGATTGTGAGGCACTCCACGTTCGATGAAACGAGGTAATTATGAAACATGCTCGTTATTTTCATCCTACATTTTTTCCGAAGCTGGGGAATTTTTAGTTAGAGATTGTTCCGTGTAAACTTCATTCGAAGTATCAATGAGGGGTTCGTTCCACCCTAATATGACGTGCCGTGAGTATTTCTGAATAAGTAATAATGAAAAAGTAAAATTTAGACTGTCACCGAAAACTTTATAAATTCTGTTTTTGCTTCAGCAGGATAAGCCTGCATGCAATTTATACCCTTGGAGATCCCTAAACTCAGAATTTTCATCCTTTGTTTCTCTTCACCTGAGTTTCATAATTTTGTTCTTTTGCTCTGGGGTTATTTGAAACACAAAATATCTCGTAAATACGAACGAAACGGGAATGGGTCCAGCCTGGGTAGTGGAGAAACCTGAAACAGGTTCAGGCTTAACAAGGTCTGAGAGAAAGGAGTTTTATGTAACCAAGTAAAAAGACTCGTGACTTTCTTCACGCAAACCATTTTCAATAAGCCCGTTTGAGATTAGGAATCTCTGGCATTTTTTAAGACGAAGAATAGAAACATACAGAAAGGTACACCCACCTTATTCTTGTAAGTTGAAGATGGATAAAGACAAAGGATAGACACTTAAAACAATGGAGGGATGTCATCCAATAGCATGGTTCTGCACAAGCCCTTGAACCGATTTTTTAAAATCAAATTCACGTACATGATGTATGACAACATAGAAGATGCAGCAATACACCCCCTAAGGGATTGACTTAACTGTGACCCCATTGTGAATAGACCAATATGCTAATGACGTTGTGACATGTGTGCTAATGACCGTGCAACGTCTTCTGCGCAGTCGGGCGTGAAACAAAGCGTGAATTCGATTAAATTCTACCCAACGGCTTGTGCAGAGCCATGCTTTATGAAAAATACCCTTAATTGCGTATATGCTGCAAGCAAGTCATTTTTGAAGCATTCCCTCTCTTCAGAAATTTCTATTAATTAAACGAAATGCTGCCCTGAAAATCTCTTACCATGATCCAAATACTTATATATCACAACTATCCATGTGTGCTTCAACACCCTCGCACCCTCAACCTATGAATGACCTGGAATTAGAAAAGGAGTTCGTATTTTCCTTAACACGTTTAAAAATTCCTCCGTTTCAAGGGGGGAGAACACACTTTCAGAGTCATCTAACTTTTATTTTGGAGCACCCTCTCGCATCCTGATTATATGGTGCAGGATAGGATATTTATCTTTTGCCTGATTTGCATTCAGCTTAACAGCCGAGAAAATCTACAAGTCTCAATTTTGTTACGTAACCCCCTGTTAGACTATTATGCAAGTTTTGGGAGTAATGAATCATGTTATTGCTTGTGGACGAAATGAGTCTCATGAAGTCGATTTCGGTCTCCATTTGGAGCTTCTGGATTTGATGATCTTGGTGTCGTTAGAAATCCTGTATGGGTGAAGAGGAAGAAGCCGATGAGGGGCTTCTCACATCTCGCTCCCAGGAACCCTCTCGAAATCACCTATTTCGATGTCCATTACTGGGTTCCTGATGGACGTAGAGGTACGATCCGAGAATCATCATCCTCGCCGTATTCGTTATGCCTGCTTTTGTGGAAGGTAAAAGGAGATCCTATGATGCAGGGATGAAGGAGATCCTGAAGGGTTTGGATGGGAGGATGAAGCCCGGGGAATTGACAGCCATCATGGGACCAAGCGGAGCTGGAAAGAGCAGCCTCATGAACATCCTCGCCGGTTACAGGTCACTCACTTCGTTACAGAACACACTGTCGTCCAGCTGTCTCCTCATCCCGTTTATACCCAGTCCCAGTAGTCATGGCGGCCGTTGGTGCGATCATAGTATTTACGTATTTATTGATAGTTTCCCACACGAGTCGTAGCATGTTAATTCAAGACGAGAGGTGCCATTGTCGTTCATTTCATTGCCCACCCAGCCTTGACGTATCGCATTGATATTCAACCGCAGACAAAACGGAGTGACGGGGAAGGTGGAGATGAACGGGCGGGAGAGGGATTTGCGGGTGTTTCGCCACCTGAGCACGTACATCCCGCAACAGGATCATGTGATTCCCAACCTCACCGTCATGGAATCTATGCGCGTGGCTGCCAACCTCAAACTCCCCAGCTCCATGCCTTCTAAAGACAAGCTCACTACTGTACGTTTCTGTTTTGTTGCTTTTTTTTATTTCTCAGCAAGGAACCCTGGGATAGCTTGCGGTTAAAAGATTTAGCATCCATGCGTAAAACTAGACTGTGTCTGGAGCATACTACTCGATATTTTAATGGAAGTATTTTCGATGGCTTCCTTACACAGCGCATGTGCATCCCAAAGTTGCCCCAGAGATATCCCCATAGGACAAGGAATAAATCTCATAGATAACTTGGTCAGAAAAGTTTGGGTGAGAAGATATCCCATGGGTGACTGTCACATTGAAAGGGATCCAATTGGGATATTTCCCTACTCAATGTTGTTTAAAGTACATCTCTTTATGCAGTGGCGTGCCCAAGGGGGGGGGGGGGGGTCATAACCTCCCCCTTGGGGCCAATTTTACAGGTTTGATTATCACAAATTTTTTAATTTTTAATTTTTTGAGTTTAATCAGTTTTTTTTTCCATATGTTAACTCTCCCCCATTAGGGTGGGTAATCAGTGTTTCATATGGCAACCCCCCCCCATACGGATTTCCTGGGCACGCTACTGTCTCTATTGATATCCAAACCATTTGATGAAAGATGTCTACAGGATGTCTCACAACGTCCTTGGAACAAGATTTCCAGTTAGGGACAAGTCTGGGATATCTCTATGCTGTATGGTTTAGTACTATTTAATATGGTAAATATTATTTGATTCAGCAGATAAGAGAAAAAGATAGTGGATGATAAGTAGGAGAGGGTCTCTAAGCCTTAGCATGAGACATATAAGCCAAATTGATTACAAGAAATGACAGATGAGTCCACCAATACCCCCCCTTTTTTTTTTTTTAGCAGCCACCCCTGTTTGGGTTTGGTTGTTAGGGTTCACTAAATTGATGCAGAGGATGTGGTTGTTTGCAGGTAGTTGAGATCCTAGAACATTTGGGTATCCAGAATTGTGCAGAAACAAGAGCTGGGTGTCTTTCAGGTGGCCAGAAGAAACGACTTTGTATTGCCCTTGAGCTTGTCAACAACCCCCCTGTCCTCTTCTTTGATGAACCCACCAGGTAGGCATAAAAAATCCTCTGCATTTAAATCCTAATCTCATTCCATTCAGTGTCATGCAGTCTTGCCTCAAGAGACCTTAATAGCAATATTGCATGATGTTGATAGTTTTCTGTGGATGTTTAGTGATGTATTATCAAAGTGAACTGACATACTTCAATATTTGCCTTGCATGCACCAGGAAGTGTTCCTCTAAAGGCTATGAATGAAAATTGCATTAAAAAAAGATTGAAATAAAACTTTTAAACAATTTCATAGACTTGGATGCACCAAAAACTATCCAAAAACAAAACATACAAGGTGGCACTATTACTACACTGTACATGTATACAAGGAGGCAACTTACAGTAACAAAAAATTGTCACCATCCTCCTGGAAGAGAGAAAATGAAGTCTTTGGAGTTGATATGATTAAGGAACTTGTTGCAGCTGAGGAATGAAAATGATGCTTCTTCAGTTCTCATGCGAAAACCCTGGATTGGAACTCTCAACACATTTTAGAATGTTGTAGCTGTTGTGTCAATGAATTAGAGCAATGCCTGAGGCAAGTTGGATCCTTGAGTTTATTTTGAAACTGTTATAATTGCAAAATCATCACTGTTGGTAAGAGGACCATTGGATTTCTAATGGCTGTTATGGTTATTGCAGTGACACAGACCATCGTGCTGTGGTTTTTGTTGGTGGGAATCCAATTTTCAAGTAGTTGGAATCTACCTTTTAAAGTGTAGTATGCCTTGTACTGGGTGCACCAAAAAAAGACTTTCATTTGACCTTCGGGATGGGACAGTTATTTGGTATGATTTTGTAAAAAGGAAAGCATGAAGATTTTTCTGATACGGCTAACTGGACCTCGATATTGTATGTGTACAGAGTAAAAATGAAAAGCATCCTTTAACATACCTTCTTAGCATCTACATATAATTGGATCTTGATCAGTGACTATAAAGTTTCCATGGTTCTCAGATGGAGGCATACTCCATAGATGTGAATTTGACACCAAAGGACAACTGCTGCATGTTAAACATTTATTCTCCTCAAGCTTTTATTTTTAAATAAAAGCTTGGGGGAAATAAATTTAAAAAATAATTCTTTAAAAGGAACTGGAAAAAGCAATACTGATATAGCAAAATTTCAGTGACCATAAAAGAAATACACAAAAAACCAATGGCAACAAAGCATTGTTTACTGAAATAGAACTTTTTGTACATTAGAACTTGACTCAAAGTGTCAGTTCAGAGCCAAATTATATGCATCAGACAGAGTATCATGAATGGTGTTATGAGTGACTGATAAATACACAGTGGCATGTGTAATTGGGAAGGGTATTGTCGTGATATGAGCTATAAAAGATATAAACTTAGTTGCTTATATATCTTTGAAAACAAAAGATTATTTCAAATCCCTACTGAGTACCCCTTGTAGGATTGGAAATTTTCTATGCCTTATTGATTTTGATATAGGAAAAAACCTAAACGGGAAAAAAAAGTTAAAAACTGAGAAAGCAAAAGCAACCATGGTGTGATTCTTATTTCAGGGGAATGAGTAAATGTGCCCAGTTGACTTTCAGATGTGTATTATCAATGGAATTAATAATTGGATCAACTGATTTCAATAAGAATACAACCAAGAATACAATGGCTGTATTTTCTGTCGATTTACATCGAAGTTGTGAGAATAAATCCAAAATCAGAAAACAAAATTAAACTCTGTGAAGCTCATTAAATGCAGTGAAAGAAGAGAAATTCCATTTGAGAGTACCAATACAGGGTTATTGTTTTTGCTTGCTATTACACTGTCTCCATCTTTTGAATGAAAACCAAACCTATGCCATGGATTTGAAGGAGTGTAATAATAAAAAAACAATAATGGGACTAGATTAGGAAACATCAACTTCTTAACCCTCTCAATATGTTGTTTCATGTAGGTAGGTTCATGTAAGTTTATGTAGCTGGTTTTCTGGAGTCATGCATTCAAAAGAAATGGAGTTAGGTCCACTTCATCATTGGCTTTTACCCTTTTATGATGGTTAAACTGCTGAACACTGTGGCTCTCTTATATGGGTGTCAATGCTGGTGTGGCCCATCATTGGCAAGGAGAGGGTTGAGAATGAAAAATCCTCAACTGCTTGAGATTCTGGGGACTTAGACAACATTGATCATCCTGTAGTTTATGGCATTCACGATGATTTTTTGCGTTCAATGTTGCAGTGGACTGGACAGCTCATCTTGCCTGCAGTGTGTGTCCCTATTGAAGATGCTGGCAAGTGAGGGAAGAACAGTGATCTGCACCATACATCAACCCAGTGCAAGGATCCTGGAAATATTTGATCATCTGATTCTCCTCAGTGAAGGCATGTGTCTTTACAATGACACTATCGCCTCATTGGTACCCTACCTCAAGCTATTCAATCTTCATTGTCCCTCATATCACAATCCAGCTGACTTTGGTATGACTCCGCATTGCACTTCTATTTCCATTTCGAGCATTTAGATGGCAGAAATCACTAAGTCTAAATGGGGTGTATGGAGGATGAGTGATAAGCATAAGCATATATTTTAAATTCATCTAGTTAAATAAATTGATCCTTCAGATAATTGTTAAATTAATCCATTAATTGTAATTATTCTTTAATTAACTCAGTAATTGCTACCTGGAATTTAGTGCATTAAATGCTGTATGCTACAGGAAATTCAAGAAACAGTCTATAGCATGAAAAACTCAACATGCTGAAAATTACAGTGTAAATGCTATTCCATAAGAAATTTATAAAATCATGACGTGTTAGCACATGAAGCTAACAAACAGCAACAGACATGTTTACATGTCATGTAAACAGTGAATGGGTTAAATATTTTTAATTGTTCTAAGTAAATAATTTAAGAAGTCATGGTCATTTTGAATATTACAGGTTTTTCTTGTAAATATGTGTTCCATTGCTTTTACCACAACAACTTTGTACTTTGTACATTTACAAGTGTAAATTGGCAGTTGGTGGGGTAGATACCTACCTTTTGAATCCCTCCTATGCTATTGGCATCATTACTTTGGATATTTTTTTTTATGTGTGCACCATCACTCTATGCTGGGAGGGATTGAGATGTCTTAATGATTTGCCATTTTCATATGGTTCATATTAGAATCTTAGGTATGAGTCTGCTTTTCAAATACCATCTGTGTTTTGGCCTGTCAGTATCTGAAGTATTAGGAGTAAGAATGGAAGGTGGACATAAACTTGATAAGAATATTACATTGAACCATACAGAATGATTTAAAAATAAAACTTGAAGGCACTCCTGCTTTCTGAATAGTTGTCTTCATTGTCCTGGTGGCTTTCTGGTCCTCAGTCACTTTTTGTTCACAGTTTATAATCATGTTGAGTGCTATAACTGGTGTGATATGAACCTTTTCATCTTGCAATCTGAAAATATACTCAATAAACTGATATGGGCACAGCAGCATCTTTACTTTAACTAGATGCCTTTCTGAGCCTCTCTGATTTCTAAAATCTGAGGTAAAATTCTGGAAGTAATAGATGGCAAATGAGGGTCTGGCCAAAGTGAAAGTTTTGAAAATGGATTTCTCACTTGTCAGCATAAAATATTAGAAGAACAGGAAATACAATCAAAGCTTTAATGCAATCTACAGGGTGAGCCATAAATATTCATACATCATGTAACTTTTATATTTCTGCATGCCCAGAAAAAGCAAAGAAAAATAGGTGTTACCTATATGTCAGCTTCTCTTTGGTGGCCAATCTTGGATCTTCAACAGGACTCATTCTCTAAGTCACATGTCCTGATTCTCAAAAACTTGTCTAGCAAACCATATTGCAGAAATTATCAGCAAACATGAATGACCCCCTTACAATTCTGGTTGGAATCCAGTTGATTATTGTGTGTGGAGTCTGCTGGAAGTAGGTGTCCAAATATGAAATCATGTGACCTGAATCGATTAAAGTTCATGCTGAAAGAGGAGTGGAACCATGTCTGTCCAGTTTAATTGAATGGCAGATTCGAAGATTACTGGTTGCTGTCAGGAAGAAGGGGGACATGTTGAAGATATGTTGCTAATAGTTACTGTGAGTCTTGGTGTCTCATTTGAGTTTAAGTTGATCTATGAGAAATTATTAGTATAGGAAATACAAGACTTTGATTTGGTGTGAATATTTATGGCCCACCCTGTATCATGTGCTTTTCTTGTAGTGAATACATTTAGCTAAGTTCCATCCAGATGTATACCCCCTGGTTTAAATATTTCTTGAGCTGACATGGAATACTGCCATACAACTTATTGGTGTCTCTGTGTAACACCTCAGATAAATGCCATGAACTCATATGTTTTCTTCACTGATGGGATGCAGTGATGGAAGTCGCAGTTGGTGACCATGGGAGGGAAGCTATGAAAGCTTTATGTGATGCTGTCAAACTGAATGCCACAAAGCCCCCTGAGCTGGAAATTCCTGATCCTGAAACTCCCTTGGATGCCAATGGCCAGTCTTCCACTCCTCTATCTGGTATAGATTCACTCAACTTTACTTTGTGGGATTAGGAAGAATTAAATCTTGTTTTTCATCTCTTTGGTGATAAACACTGAAACTCCACTCTGGATGGATTATTGTAGATTTTTGCTCAGTTGAAATTCAGGAAAATGTTTGAAAGTTTTTTTGGAGTTGTCACTGAGGGATTGAATTTTTATTATTCTGTTAGTATCACAATACCTTATTAATCCTTTCGGCATCAGGTGTTTTGAAAAAATTAGCTCCAAGTTCTAAAAGCACTAAAATCACTTTAGAACCTAAAAAAGTGAATATTAACAGACAAAACTTTCATGGATGACTGCCTGTTTAGCTAGGTGATATATAGAGTGGTAACGAGTGCCATTTTTGGATATTTACAGATTTGGTGCACTGTTATCAATAATTAACTCAGAATTCTGGAGATGTCATCTAGTACAATGACTCCCGAACATTTGACCTCTGCATACCTCTTGCCTCAAGGGTGCATATGTAGTGTGCCACCACTTGTCCCTCATGCATATCCCACTGAGTACATAAGACTAGCACTATATTATGCAAGTTCTAAAAAATATGTTTGTTTGGAAACCTTTTGAGTACCCCCAGTGGTACGCTTACCATGTTTAGGAACCATTGGTTTAGTGTGTTAATTGTGTTGAGCAATTCCTGGGGGATTCTAATCAACATGATTCATTGCTCTCACTGATCACTAACAACAGCAAACTGTTCTCCAGCAGCATTCCTAATAGCACACTCACTATGTAACACATTAGAAAATGAACCAATCTCAAACATGCCTTCAACTTTCTCACTCTCGGGATGCCATGCTTGCCACTTCCAAGCATGATGAAAGAAAACCCTATGATAATAATAGGGAGAAAATTACATTTAACTATGTCATGAACCATGGGCAGTTCAAAAACAAAAAGTTTTCCACATACAGATTTAACCTACAATGCATACTTCAAAGAGGAAAAAAAAAGAAGATAAGCGGACATTAGGACAAGTATGTATTCAGGATAGTGCAGGCAGTTGTATGACGAGTACATACTTGAGATGATCCCAAAAGGGTTAATGTGGCTGCTTATTGATCGATGCAAAGTGAACACTGCTTAAAAAGTTCATGTGATTCCTCTTAAAATAGTTTTGTCAACAACTGTTTTTGACAGCCATTGTTTTGAAAAGTGTCAAGTGCATTGAAATTGAAACTTTTCAAAATTGACCATATTGGAGAAAACTTTTAATGTCATTCAGTGCACAGAAAATTCCTGCAATTTTTTGCCTTGTGTTTCAGTGAGGCTTGATTTTCACTAAATGTAAATTTGAATAATGAGCCATCGATGTACTTCATTGCAGGATCATGGTCACCTCTGGTTTGCCATGATTCTCAAATATGTTTTTGTGACATTTTAACAGGGCTTTGGGGCAGAATTGAGAACTCCATGAGGAAGAAACTGACTAAGGAGACTAAGCCGGAGTTCATTGATGATTTAAAAGCAGAGTATGCTGTGTCTTTTGCAAAGCAAGTACAATGTTTGTACCTGAGGTTTTTGAAGACTACTACTAGGGATTTGGTGAGTCTTTCAACCCATTTAAAACCAGCCAGCCTGTTTGTCTGGGGTAAATAATGAAAGCTGACTGAAAATTTGTGCATTTTGTGATGTTGTGTGATATTGACACCTCCCAATAAATTTGCTTTGTGTGTCCAACATAGATATCAGAATTCTAATGTACTATGCTCTGTCATGGTACAAAACTGCTACTTGCCTTAATTTCCTTATTTATTTCCTCTTTCACCTTTTTAGTGTTTTGCTTTATCAACTTGCTGTCAGTTTTGTTGATCACAGAAATAATTAGGCTTCTTCTGTTGCACAGCAAGAGTTCTACCAGTAACAAACCAGAAGAGGATGAGTAACTTAGCCAGACAAGTTATTGAGCACCTTAGTCACCTGCATGTAGTAGTTTCTTCACTGACTGAATTTCTGGATTTGACAACTAAATTGTCTGATTTTACAAAGAAGCCCCTCACCCAAGAGTATGCACTATGCTTCCATGGGATATACAGAAACCCTTTTATTTATGTCTGCAGATGCTCATGTACATTCGAGGAGGGAGTCATGTTGTGGCTGGTCTCTTCCTGGGGATCATGTACTTTGATATGGGGGATGATGCCATGAGTGTGTATCGCAATGCCAGTGCACTTTTCTTCACCATTATCTTGGTTTTTTATGCCTCCATGATGCCTACCGTACTCACATGTGAGTTTTGCCAGTAAAGGTTATGGTTAGATGTTTAAGATGTCTAAGTCTTCATGTGATGAGGAAAAAAATGCAGAGAATATCAATTCAGCTTATACTTTCATATTTCCAAGAGCTCTATAGCACTTGTTCACATCCATTGTTGCTGGCACATGATGCAGTATAGAAACAAATTGGGGGTTTTTTTTTAGAGTATTGAATATTGCCAGTATTTTCAAGCAACACTGAAAAAATACATGGGACATGGGTTGATGGTAAACCTGGAAGTCAATGGTGTGGCTATTGAAGAGTACTCAAGCATGGTTGTGGCATCTATGTACTGGATAGTGAGAGTAATGAACCCAGCAGTGTTTGAGAGATCATTCATGGCCCTGTAATTGTTGCATTGATGGAGGTCTGTAGCAGATTATATGCACAAAAAGTATGAATGAGAATGATATTTGATTATAGCTAGCACTTTATAGGTAGGAGGTGGATATGGATGCTTACAGATGCAGATCAGATGGAAGTATCCAAAATCTGTTTTAAATATTGTAAATGTATTGAAATGTTTCAGGTTTTGGATGAAAATGTGAAATTTATCCCTTTCACTTGTGAGTGAGTTTTGAGGTATAGGTTTACATTGGACAAAGGTCAGTCCAAAATTTTCTCAGGGATACCAGTCAAGGAGTTAAAATATTTTAATAAAACATCCTGTAATAATGCAATCCAGAAAAATTGGTTTATTGTTGACTTAAAATACCTTCTTGAAGTAATATTAAATTATGTTTGATACATTTCTTACACATTCCAAACTTTTAACTTTTTCTTGTCTCTAGATGCCAAAAGATAAAAAGTGCTTGTGTGGATAGATTGTTCTCATATGGATAATGGGTCTGTGGATGCAAATACAAAGGACTTTTTCTGTGCAGATCTCATAACATTGGAGTAATTATATACTATAGATGACCCTGTGGGTGTCATGTTTCATGATTGTAGATCCATTGGAAGTCCCAGTGCTGCTGAGAGAGATCCTCAATAAATGGTACTCCCTCAAGGCATATTATGTGGCCAAGACATTAGCTGATGTCCCCTTTGCTGTGAGACACCATATTATTGCCATCAAAAGTTCTTCATATTCCCAGTGTAAATGACATTTTGATGTTTGTTACAGGTCCTTTGTACTTTCATATACCTACTGATCTGTTACTACATGACATCACAGCCATTGGATGCCCATAGGTTTTTTAGATACCTCGCCATCAGCACATATATTGCCCTTGTTGGTCAGACTCTTGGGCTCATGATTGGAACCCTCTTTGACATCCAGGTCAGCTTTTGCCTTTCACCTTGTTATGCTTTTTATTTCGCCTCTCACCAGGAAATTTGCAGCACTTTCAGAATCTCTTTTAAGGATAAGGACACATTTAAGGAGGGAGGGAAGGGGGACTTGAGGGGTTCAAGCCTCCTCCCCCCATCTTGACTAACATTCATACCAGACTCCTCCACCTCCAGATCTCTCTGGGAATTTGTTTCTGGCTGCTTTATGCCCCTCATGCCCTTCCATTATGGCATCCTAGACATGTTACTGTATTAAGGCCTTACACATCTGCCAGCCTTTCCTCAACATTCTAGTAGGCTTCTAATCCAGACGATCTCAACCCAGCCTTTTCAGCTGATTCCAAAAAATAAAAATTAAGAAATAAATGAGAGTAGTGAAAAATTAAACATTACAAATAAAAAAGTGACAAGTGTCATTTTTTTGTAAACCAAATGTAATCATTATTTATGATGGGTTTTCATTTGTTTTCAAATTAATTTCATCTATTAATCTAAAGGACTGTTATTTGTCATAAATTTTTTAAAAGCAAAATGTAAAAATTTTTTTCAGTAAAAATGTCTGACCACACTCCCGAAGAGATCCATATACAACATTGTATGCTCTGAGTTTCATAAGGGAAGTAAGGCAACAGAGGCCACCAAAAATATCTGTGGTGTTTATGGAGATGTATTGGATGTCTGCAAATCACAGCATTGGTTCAGTAAATTCCAGTCAGGCGATGTTGATCTCTCAGATGGCCATCATTCTGGAAGACTGATAGAGCTGGACAATGATCTCCTGAGGTCAAAGGTTGAGTCAGACTCCTGTCAAACCATCCAAAAATTGGCAGAAAACATAATTCTTTGTGGTCTAGTGTTCAAGAACAGCTTCAACAGATCGGGAAGGTTATTACCCAAGGCGTTTGGGTTCCACACCAACTTTTGGCTGAAAACAAATCCAAGAACGAAGTTTTTCTGCGAATTGGATGGTCGGACTCAACCTCCAACCTCAGGGGATCTTTGTCCAGCTCTACCGATCTTCCCAAACGATGGCCATCCAAGAGATCAACATCGCCTGACTGGAGTTTACTGAACCAATGCTGGCATTTACAAACATTCAAAACATCTCCATAGACACCACAAATGTTTTTGGTGGCCTCTGTTGCCTTACTTCCCTTATGAAACTCAGAGCATATTTCATATATGGATCTCTTTGGGAATGTGGTGAGACTTTTTGCTGAAAAAAAAAAGTAAAAATTTTTGTTATAAAAGAATTTATGCCAAATAACGTTTCTTTAGATTAATAAATGAAATTCATTTGAAAACAAATGAAAACACATAATAAATAAATAAACATAAATTCATTAAATATGAGTTTATTTTAAAATATTCAAGTTAAAATTACAATGAAATCTCATTACAATGTGCATCAGATTTATGTATTTTTTCTGATTAATGTTTTTTTTTTAATCCCCAGCAGATATACTACACAAGTAATGTGAAAATATTTAAACATGACATACTTCATACTTACATTTCAGATTCATGTCTTAATTTTGAAGTTCCAGGAGTTACTTTTAGTTACTGTTATAAACTATTAATATTTCCCACTTTAGTACCAGCATGGTAATGTAGCCAGTGGTATGTGGTAGCTTAACAGCAATTTGCTGTGAAGGATTACTCTAACTTGGACGTCACAGAGTAATTTGTGCTGGCTCTTGATGGACACAGTTTGCACAGCATTGTTTTCAAGAGTAGTTGGCGAATTTTCTTATTGTTAATTTCATTTTTTATTACTAATTTGTGTTTGTTATATTTCATCACATGTATTTTGTCATCGCATTTTGTTGCATGCACTTCAGATTAAAATATTTTCAGTATAAAGTAGGAAAATACAGGGTCCTCACAAATACATTGTAATGAGATTTCACTGTATTCTTAAATCCTTTCCAGTAAGGTGGTTTTGCTGTGATACCACTATTTCAAATTGTTTCATTTAATGTCATAGTGGTCTCGAGACAAAACACCCTATTCACCTGTTGGGTTGTTGTGGCAAGTCTCTTAAGGCAGATTCTAACTTTGTCAAGGAATGAAGTATAAGCATCAGTAGAGGGGTACACAAAAGTGTCGATTGTCAATTAGTAGAAGGTTGAGTAATAGAGGTGCCCATATATGTACCTTGCATTGCAGTGGTTTCAGTATGTAACCACCTCATAAATTGTATATTAATGTTAATGAAATTTTTTTTTAAGAAGGAACTCATGTATTTAACATTCTCATTTGCAGGTTTTTCCAGGAAATCAAATTTTGACACAAATTTGTACATGCCTGAAGTGGTTTTAGTGAAGAGAAAGAAATAGGTGTTAATTTTTTCTTGTATTTGTATTAACCCATTGAGTGGTGATTTTTTTTCTGACTGGCCATGCCCCCAGGAGTGAGTTTTTTTGCAGATGGGTTCCAGCTCTGAATTTTTTACTTCTATGAACATGAACAGTTTTCACCTCAAACTGACAGCATCTGTACAAATGAGGCAATTTGAATTTGAAGATGCAGGATATACTTGTGCGGCCACACTCCTACAGGACAGGGAGCACACGGCCTCACTGGTACGGCCATACTGCTCAATGGGTTAAATTGCCATTTGCACCTTTTATCATACCTTATCTTATTTGGAATGCACCACAATCTGCAACTTCCACTTCTGTCTGAATCTGGCTAAGTTATTGGTTCTCATGAAGCTGACCCATATTTGAAAAATACTGGTTATGAGATTGGAGTTCTTGAAATTATTACCAGCAGATCAGAGGGGGTTTTTTTAGCATGGAGCTCAATGCTATTGAATCGACCCACAGAATTTTTCTTGTAGGATGGTGAGAACAGTAGCATTGCTTTCAGGAATCATGTGATGGTCTTGGGACTCCTGTGTTTCTGCACTCAAGCTTGTAGAATGGTATATTTCATTGACAAGGCATGTATGAAACTAACAGCACCTGTTTGGATGAAAAGTTTTGCAAAATCATAGAAATAGCATTCTAGTCTTTCATGATCTCATCATGATTTTGATTTCATCTTGTTTGTTACAGGCAGCAGTGTTTTTGGGCCCAGTGTTCACAGCACCCTTCCTCTTATTCTCAGGGTTCTTCTTGAGTGTGAAAGCAATGCCAAAATATATTCGCTGGCTTTCCTATGTCTCCTTCCTCAAATACTACTTTGAGGGAACAATGTTCTGTATATATGGCTACAACCGACCTGATCTCCAGTGCAATCAGCCTTACTGTCATTTCAAGAATCCTGACAAGTTCCTCAGAGAAATGGACTTGGAAGAGAATGTCTATTGGGAAGACTTTTGGGTCCTGGTTGCCTACAACATTGTCTTACGCTTTGCAGCATACTTTGTCCTCCGGTGGAAGCTTCATCACTCTCGGTGATGCTGAACATGCCATTTCTCTTCCATTGAAATGTTCACCGGGTGATATTTATTGGGGCTCAGAAATTGAGACTCCAAATTTCTGTGATGATGACCTTTATGTGCATACAACCTTGTAAGTAGACTAATTGTGTTGTGATTCCTGCAATTTTACTTTCTTTTAAGAGAATTGACATCCTGAATGAAATTAAGTGAATATATCCATACTCTTCAAGTCCATTTGATTATTTGCAGAGTATTTAGGAGCATTGGAATGGAATCACATATGTATATATTTTGAAGTGATGAACATGTACAGTGAAGAATGTATGCATAGTACTCTGAAGTTTCACTATGTTTCAGAAATGTATCAAGGATATCTTTCTAGTCAAATATGGAGATAAGAAAGTCAAATGCGACATGGAAAATCAATTGCATTACTGTGCTGAAGGTAAGTGTCAAAAGGGACCTAAGAAAAATATAATGTATAATATGGTATATTTTATTATTCTATATTGACCATGTCATATATTGATTGGCTGGTTTGCTAGAATTTAAGGACAGTCAAGAAAAGTCGAGTCAAGAGAGTTAGTGACATCAAGAGGCGATTTCGCCCATTTCGATATCACGTGTCGAGGTCGAGCGTTCCTTAATTTTAGGGTAGGCCTAACCCTCTTATTTTTGAGAATATATATTTTTGTTTTGTTTTTTGACTATCCTAGTTGCTTAATGTCTAGTACCTAGCGTCAACATTNTATATTGCGAATGCATATAGGACGAGAAAAATACAGCACAATCAAGGCAAGACAGATACAAAGGGCACAAAAAGTGAGACACAGAAAACACAAGGACGGGTCAGCAATTGGCACGAAGCCAGGCGATTGCTTCAGGGTCCGCACTGTGCAGTTTCGTAAGGCCACCAGGAAGGCCCTCACGGACTGCACAACCGGCCAGTATATGAGCAGGGTCCTCGACCGCACCACAGCAGCAGTGTGGGTTGTCACGGAGGCCCCACTTGTAGTCTGTGTCAGCGCAACGGGTCGTATCGCAGCGAAAACGGTTGATGTTGGCCCGTAGGTGTCGAGGTAGGTTGAACCCAGGAACGCGGTCCTCCGGGATGGTGATCTGAAACAGGGCTGAAAACAGGCCATGAAGAAGCATTCGCTGCATGGGGCCATCCCAATGTTTCGGATGACAATTATCCGTGAATAACATGAAATGCAATAATAATTGGCGCAGGAAGTCACGATCCACGAAGTCTCACGGGCACCCCAATCCGCGGAAGTCTTCCACGAATCCGGGAATTCCCGAGTTCAATCGGCAGCCGTAAAACTCAGCTGCCCTTTCAACACTCTACGCGGCAGCCACTCAGACATCATACGTCTTATCCAGCCCCCTCCCCGAGCGGGTATTCACGCCGACAAAACGACGGACTTTAAACATGTGGCACTCGTATCCAAATATCGATCACGACCCTGTGCACATCGTCCGTAAGGTCCATTTCAACCACTTTTCATGTAGGTCTACGAATGAAAAATATGGATAGAAAAACGGGACGGTTACGATGCGGTCGATGTCTTTTCTATCCAAGTGAAAACGCTCCTGTTCCATACAGGTGGGATCCCGCTGTTTTCGCACTCGGGAGTCACTCTCCCTGTGAGAGTGCCGATCGATACAATAGGCTTCTGATCGATAAACGGATCGGAATGCCGAGAAATATACGGGCGGAGATATCTTCCCGGCGAGGAAGTCATCCTTCCTCCAGGGACGAAAGGGGACGAACAAGTGCAATACGCGGGGACGTTTTACACGTCCTTCAGGAAAAGTTCAAATCTGACTCCCATAAGTAGGGAGCGGGGGTGTGCGTAGAATGCCTCTATCTCCCGTTGAAATGTTAGCTTGAAATGTTAGCTTGAAAGGTTAGCTTGAAACGTTAGCTGGAAATGTTAGCTTGAAATATTAGCTTGAAATGTTAGCGATGAAGAGGTACGAACGATCGCCTCCAAGAACGGTGGTGTAGTGACAGCACACTTGGCCAGCAATTAAAAGCCTCCGGGTGCAATTCCCTCCCGCCATACCGTTTCCTTTCGTCCTCTCATGCCATCCGAACTCTTCCCCCCATAACGCATGCATGCCTCGCCGTTCTTCCTTGGCTTTTCGGCGAATTCGTTCGAAAGAAGACCTCAGTGGATCCAGAAATCGAAGCGCCGCTCAGTAAATGCGATGCTGACCCCTGCCTGTGAAACACCTGATGCAATCAGAATCGAAGGGGAACGACAAACGCATCCTAGTTCGTGCGCCACGTGCGAGTCGATCCCGGAATGTCGATGGGGAAACCGACAAGATATTGCACATGGTGTACTTTCCACTTGAAATTCGGAGCAAATTTAGACCCGTGCAATGTTTCCCTTTCCTTCGGAACAAAATCCTTTTATAAGTAATTCTCTGTGACAATATATGTTCTTGCAGCCAACATAACTTTTCGGCTTGTCATTGCGTAACGGTATGCCCTAATTTTCGTGTTTACAACAAAATTTTCCTAGAAAAACAAGTCTATATCAGTTTCTTTAAACTGACGATGCGAGCATTAAAACAAGAGGAAGAAGCACGAGAGCATGGCGTAAGTTGCAACGGGAATGCGAGGGCTGGTGTCTCGCGCTGAGTCGTGGGGCCGTGACAAGCACCCGTAAATATAAAAATAAGAATTAACATTTAAAAGCTATTTAATATTTGTTCTTCTAAGTCTGTATCGAACCATGGATCACTTCATTTTTTAAGGTGGACCGCATGTCACTTTGCATTTTATTAGGGGGGCGCAGCATCGAAAAATATGAGAACCACAGCCTTAAATCGCATTCCGACTAATCTTTTCCTAATCAACTTTCAACTTAACTTTGTTTTCATTTCAACTTGATCAACTTTTAATCGGTTTCGATTGGAGACAATTCTGAGGGGGGAAATGGTCGAGAGGAAAAAAAACCGGTTTTATTAAGAACTTCGGAAGACCGTTCTGGTTTACAAAAATGGAAAATGGTGCAAACGAGGAGGGGGGGGGGGGGGGGGGGGGGGGGAAAAAAAGGGGGGGGGAGGAGAACCGGAGGCGTAAGTCTCCGTCAGGCCATGTCTGTATTCACATCACCCTTGCAGTTATGCGGGAGAGTAAACAGCATCAAGATGACATCGGAAATGGTCCAGATCACAACCACGTGAAGGGTGTCAGGGTGTCACGAGATCTCGAACGAAAATGGGAAAATACGACCTCGAATTCCTTATCCGAAATGTGAGAACATCCCCAAGTCTCGGTTATTCCGATGACGTCGAAACCGTTGTCCAGTGCCCGCCCCCTTAGCTCGTCCATTTTATTACGTAAGGTGCGTGCACTCGCGTAGAAACACTTGACTCTTCCCTGCCTTTCCTGCACGCCAGCACGTGGCGGTCTAAAGCTGCTCGCAGTGGCTGTCCCTTGCTTGTGATCCCTTGCCCCCCCCCCCCCATCTACAACCCTAAAAAAGGCTAATTTTCCGTCATGATAGCCAATCCGACTGCTACAGCTCCCTCTTTCGAAGAATGTACTCCATCCCTAGCCATCGGACTTCTACAGCGACAAGTCAAATGCAATGGCCTTTTCTCATGGCCATATCTTGTTGCATCTCTGCTACACACGTTCCAGATTAACTTGTATATGACGGGAATATTTCTCATAATCTTATTGGCATTGTTTGATGTCAAGCCATAAGGACTGGGTTTTCTCGATTCCATATATAGATACCAGTATTCTAAGCATTCATGGGTAATTCGTAGGAATGAGACACAACCCGAAATTTTGGGCATTCACATTCCGACGATTAAGAGTGAAAGGTCCGGTGTCATCCCTTTCAGAAATTCAAATAAAATGAGGCTGAATTGAGACGATGAATTGGCCCGCATGGGATGACGCTGCCGTAACATAAACGAGGATCCCAGGCTGGATTACCGAATAGAGAGGAAGGGACGCTCAAAAGGGTGTCTCGTCTCCATTGCCCAATTCACAGCGCCACAACTATAGCCAGATTTCTAGTGGATGAATGAACACCGTGGATGATATCCATTCTTCCAACTCTTCTCCCCCCCCCCTTCTCCTTCACGAGATAGAATCAAGAGGTGTGAGTGGCACGCGGCCTGTCTAGGGGTGCGAGATATCATAATTTGATGCTGCCGTGACTACCTCATTGTTCCCGTCAAAGCATTCTTGTCATAGCCCCGTTATGTGGGAGTTATTGTGAATAGAATCCGTTTGCCATACGATTTTCTTGCTCGGTGTTAGCTTTTCAAAAACTAATTGCACCAATCGACAAAATCAATGAGTTGACTCGGACGAAATTTATTTCCTGAGATCACCATGTTGGGATTCATTCTACAAGGTTCTAGGTTTCAAGGGACGTCTGGAGGCGTATCCGCCCATAATGACGCCCTGGGTCGAGGTCAAGCGTTTGGCTAATCGTAAGATAGTTTTTTTTTTTTTTTAAGGAACATAGTCGTTTAAAACTACAATGCTCCCTTTTTTGTTTTGTCCATGAAGGCATGAAGCCTCATCTTGCTAATCACGGGGCGGGGCAGTCACTACATCGTCACTCAACGCATTCCACGCGTTCACTACCCTTACAAGTAAAGAAGTTCTGTCGCAACCTGCGCCTCACCTGGGGTTCTAGCAACTTAAGTCGGTTCCCTCTCATTCTGCTGTTAACATCGAACTGGAAAAACCTACCACGCTCTACGTTATCAATTCCCTTTACGATCTTAAATGCCTGGTTATATCCCAACCCCCCCCCCCCCCCCCACCGCTAACCTTCTCTTGAGTGCAATCATAACCAGGGGAGGACTGAGACTAAAAATCGGCCCTCATTGAGGCTGTGGCTTACAAGCCTAAACTGATTACTGAAACGATTTATTAGGCAATAATTACACATACCTCATTATTGGTGCAGCTGGGGGGAGGCTCGTCAACTCTCAACTGCATGGCGCTGTGGAATCGCTCTGCGGGGGTGGCGACGCTATTGAAAATATGTATAGCTGGTTCCCTCCCAAAAAACGTTGTAGCGGCTCCAGAATGACAGGTCAAAAGGGGGGAAAGGTAATTGAATTCTCGTAAACCGACCTGGGATGTTTGAGTATAGTATAGTTTTTGAAGGAAAGAGACATTCGTGGAAGGACAGCGTTGTCATATAGTCAGAAATTGCAATTTCCTTATACATTATCATTGCAATGCAGCAATTAAGGGAAAAAGTAAGGAGGAATGATTTGATATATCCCTAGCAGGAATGCATGGAAACGATGTTGTGCCACATGTTAGACATTCATCAAAATTTTATTGCACCATAGCATGGCATTTTTGTCAATTTGGTAAATACAGAATATATCACAGAAGCTTTTCCTCTATTCCATCGTTGCCCATTTGGTCAGTGACATTGTGTTTTTATTACAGGAGAGTAG
>CAJPEV010003633.1:0-29122 GCA_905338385.1 Darwinula stevensoni | reverse complement strand
GCGAGGTTTGACTGTATATGAATATACAGTCAAACAGAGTGATTCGCTTAACGAGTGTTTCGCATTACGAGTAAGATTCGGGAACAAATTATGCTCGTTAAGCGAGGTCCCACTGTATATCTAGAGATTCACGTCTGAGCTGAAAGACTGTCGACCGGAAGGTCGAGTCACCCCCGCTAAAGAATAATTCCTCTGGAATGGTAGAAATATAGCCTATTCCTCGGAAGCGAAGGAAATATATTCTTCAGACGTCACTTAGCATAGTTCTCTCAGGACTATGACGAACGATGTTAGAACCTCGTCTAGATGTTGATGTTGAAAAATATCGATGTCGGGGAGTAAAACTGTTGGAAAGTCCTATTTGAATTGACGTTGAGAAATCTTGCAAGCGTGAATGAGTACCGAGGAGGAGGACCGGGAAGCCGGAGGGGCGGCATCCATCCATCTTAGCGTCGCCTCTTTCCTCCTATTCTCCTCGTGCAATGAGGATGCGATGAGGAGGACAGGATAGAGTTTTGAGAGGACCCGATGGAGTCCTTGGAAGATTATAGATTCTTGGAATGATGCGTAATATCGGATCAAGGAGGATGGATACACAAGTGCTCGTCCAGATGCATCTCTTGATAGCATAGCAGGAAAGTAAGGAAAAAATGTAATCTGTCATGATGGAGCCTTCCGAGTTCCAGGAATTCGTGCTTATACTGTACATGAGCTGCAGGGACTCTGGACCGGTGCCGGTTTCTCTCGGCATGCCATTTTTTGATCGTTTGAAACTTGTTGGCGTCTTCTTATCTCTGACAACTTGAAAATTATTGCACTTCTTTTTTTTTTCTTTGTTGTGCTGCCTCATCCTGAAAAATGTGCAGAACCTTTTTTTTAAGCTGAGACAACTTGAAAATTATTGCTGCCCTTTTTTTGCTGACTGAGTTTGATTTGATTCCATTTTATAGACCTATTTCATTTCACCAGTTTTATGCCGTCTATTTTTTTTTCTGGAAGAGTCGGAACTCCCAGCCTCGGCATCTTGTCCCTTCCTCATCTTACTTTAAGCACTGTCTCTGCAGGATTCGCAGAAATTCTGATGAAACGCGTGATTTTAAATAATTACCGTTTCCAATGGCAAACTTCAACTGCACGAGGTATGATGCTCCTGGAGTCGATTCCGCGTTCGTAGGGAGGAGGAGGGCAAATCGGGCATTTGTCTCCCTCCAGGTCAGGTGCTGTTACCACGCGGATCTGGATCTGGACCCCTTGACACTGCCCACAGATGGCTCTGCCTGTCTTAGGGATTTGAATTAGTTAATGCTTTCCTCCTCCCTTCCTCTCAGCTCAATGATCGCTTTAAAAAAAAAAGATAATTAGGAATCGCATTAGATTGTTCTCAGCTTACCCAGCAGAGTGTCTAATTCGAGGAATTTTAGTTTTTCATTTCCAGTGAGCTTGCTATGATCGTACGTACATTCGCCGGAGTTCACTTTCGCGCTGCCTACCTCAACGGAAAGAGAGACGGAGAGATAAAATCCTCACGCACAAAACGAGTAAGAATCGTGTGGGATCGCGGCCCCTGCAAGCGCAGGACTAGAGCTTCGGGTCGTAAGAATCGTCTGTGGATAATATTCCCTGAAATGTCACTGGAACAATGGGAACGGTAGTTTTCCATATTATCCCTGAGAGGCTATGCTTACTCGGGCCTACTCGTCTCCTTGACATGGGCATTTTAAGCTGACTGGTGAATTAAAAAAAAGAACAATTAAAAAAAAATTAATTTACTTTTTTTCTGTACTCATACCATCCATTTCCCCCCTCCCCCCTTCCTCTCAAAAAGTGCACATTCGCCTCAAGTCAATCTCTGCCTCACTTCTGGAATTCAAGTGAGAATTTTTTTTTCAAGATCGATCTGTGGGTTTTGTGTAATAAAAATATTAAAATAATAATAACTATGAGCACTGCATGAGACCATTAAGTTTCATTTTCCTCTCTGGGTCAGATTGTGCACTTTTGGATACTAAGTTCCTACTTAGGATTTTCATGACCACACTAGCTTTTGGAACCCTAAAAGGCACACGATAGCATCAAGAGGCTCATCGATTCCTCTCGTTCGTCGAAATCAGTTCTGTGGTTTTTGTCTTCAGCCGACAGAGGCGTAGCATGTGTAGCAAGTCCCAAAGGGCCCCTTCACTTGGTTAAAAAAAAAAAAGCAATACGGAGGAAATGCATGAAAAGCATGGGAACTTCCACATCTCTGAAGGTACTGAACCGTAACGAATGCAACATTGCTGACCTAGAGACCTCAGCAAAAGGAGAGAGCGTGCCGATTTTGGCACCCATTCGAGAGCTTGAAAGTCAATCTGAAGGGCGGGAACTCTTTATCGTAAAGTGCCATCCTGCCCTGCGATCACAAGGCACCATCGCGCCTCATAATGCGACATCCCGAGATGAAGAGAGGAAGAGATTCCCAGTCTCCCAGTCGAGAGGCGAGTCATCTCACGAGTCCCATTCGGTCCTCAGATTCGTCACAAGGGCATCCTAATATCCCAGCACCGAATGCTGTACATTCCGATTCTTCTCGTCTTGTTTCCGCCTTTTTTCTGCGCTCGTACTTCACAATGGCGCGGCAGGGCCGTGTCAGACGGTTCGAAACCCTCCAATTCCCTTTGTGTGTCAAGCCTGACGGACTGGAAGCGGAAGAAAACCCACAAGGCACCGGTAGCCTTGATCCACACTTCCCTTGTTCGATCTGACCCCGCTCCTTCCCCTCTTCGCGAGGGTTGCTCGATGTGAATGCCTTCGTCGTGCGTGACTCTTGCAGTTTTATGGGATACAGACGAATTCGTAATTGCTGACGAGGGTGCATAATCTCCATAATCCTCACACGGATGGGAGACTTCTTTGTGTGTTGCATTCTGAGGCATCTTTTGCTCGAAAAAAGAGTCAAAAGCCATTTCGATTTCCTCCCCGTATTTACAATTTTAGGTTGCGAAATCAAGGCTGTATAACTTTTTGACCTACCATGGAATAGAGCCAGGTGTCTAATATAAATACAATTTATATTTTTTGCTTTTGCCGAATAAATGTTGTCGGAATATCACTTAAATTCTCTCCTCCTAAGAGAACGGAGAGAGGAGGAGGGGGGGGGCAGATACAAAGAACTCCGCCACCAAAGTTTAGGTCAGAGCTCGACACTAATTCTTCGCAAAGACAAGCAACGAGAAGCGATAATGGGTGTGGCTGAAATCCTAGTTTCGCCAGAAAAAACGAGCACACAGGCAGTTTTATCACGGTTACGATTGTTGAATTGAGGAGATACAGCAGTTGGAGGGCGTTTTGCCTCGTGGAATACCGACCGATGACGCGCCGATGTTGACGGGATGAATGTAGGGCAGGAGACGGTCGAGGCCGAGAAAATGAGAAATCGCCGTCATCGACAAGCCTCTCTCTCTCTCCCTAATCAAGTCTTCCATGTGAACATGGAAGCGAGAGGCCCTAATGAGAATCCTTTTCCCTGCAGACGCCTGCTTTCCTCCAAGGCACGTAACCCCACTCCGACGTGTAGAATCGCGACGAAAGGGGTTCGAGGGCGACGGGGATGAGATTGAAGGCGACGAGAGATTCGGCGTGCCCATCCGGCACGGTCCGAGAATGGTAGGCTGCCGTCGCGGGACTCCCTTCATTAACGACCATTGTGGTCGACGCGGCCGTGAAAAACGGGCCGGAGTGGGTGGGCCTCTTTGGTTTCACCTTCGCCGTCGGGGAACGATCTCGGGGTGCATCGGTGCGGTGCCGATAACTCAGCCCATGGGCGACTGAGACCGAGAGTTCGTCTTGGCACGATGCTTGAGCCCGCTGACCGTAAAAAATGGCCGAAAATTGCCTCAAGCCCACGTGGAAATGCTTGGCCTGCGTTGGGTGCGAGGGGCACCAGCATTATCCAGCAACGCAGAAAATTCCATTCGAAAAAAAGGCGACGAAAACTCGCCAATGTTGCGACGTCAGATCTGAGACGGAAAATATTATTAAAAAAAGTAGTAAAAGCTTCTGGACTGATTCCAACGAATTTTGGGTCGACCGGTGGACTTGTTCAGAGGTGTGGCTTTGGGGGTCTAGTGCTGAAAAGTTCGTAATATCTAAAATACATAGACCAGCCAACAGCATAAAGTGGTATGTGGATTTTCGATGCATGAGATGTCGATGGATTCGTGCTGCTGAGCTCGTGGTACTGTCACTGCCGAGAAAGTACTCGCAGTGAAGTATATTGAGACGACTTTTACATGGGGTACGTATGGACTAGCAAGAGGGTATTATGCCCCTAGGGGATACCCGAGATTCAACGGGGACTAAAAGGGGTGAGAAGTGATTTCAGACGCAAAATGTTATGCGTTGTCTTGAAATTTCCTCTCGTCGGGCTACGCCGATTTGACGCTTTCCGGTTAGTTTCGGTACGACTAGATTCGCGACCTTCTTGATATAAACCCGTTCGCTCCTTTCCGTGGGACGCCCGTGAAGGTATGATGGAGGGGGTCAGTGGTGACACGGTTCGTCGCCGTCACCGAGAGGGGGAAAGCGAGGTCCGAGTGTGGCTTGGGAATGCGCGGTTGGAGGGCCCGAGGCAAGGCCGTTTTTGTCCCCTCGGTTTCACCACGCCGGATGAATGCATGATTTATGGGTTTGGGGGCAAGTCCCACTCCCTCGAAAGCGTTTGGGGTGTGGGGTCACGCGATTTACGTCCCGGACGGGTCGTCGGTGGGTTGTCGAAGGGTTGTTCGATGTGAGAAGATGCTCGAGAGTGCTTCTCTACGAGCGACCTTTGCGTCCGTCAAGGTCTGGGGAGTCGGTTGGTTTTTTTTTTCACGTTTGGATGCATTCGTGAGCATCGCGCGATTTGTGAGCATCACGAGTCAGCGTGACTAGTGAACATCACAAGTCGGCGTGACTTATGATTGACGTTCGCGTCCATGCTCTTTCCTTGCGCTTCGATGCTACTTCTTGGAGAATGCCCTTTGTGTGGGAAATGTGTTAGATGATGTTACCCAACAGCTTGTGTCTTTTGCGATGTCGTGTCTCCCCCATCCCTACTTCCGTCTAGAATTGATGAGAAGAGGAGAGAAAGGAAGTGAGGGAGGAAGGGAGGAGGGCAGAGGGAATAAAGGATGTCGGCGAGCAGCGCTGCATGACCGTGTCTCCACGACGTTGATCGTGATGGGCTATGAGGGTTTCGGAGGGGACGAGGATGCCCAAGCGATTCCTCCTCCTCCTTGATGAATGACCCGTCGCGTGCCTGTGGGGTCACGGGGCTTCTTTTTCGGGGGTCGCTCGCGTGCCCGACGGGTCGCCGGGCTCCCTTTTCGGCGGTCGCTCGCGTCTTTGGACTCGCTTTGGCACGCTCTACGGGACGGTGTGGGGAGATGGGATTCTGGATTGCGTTGGGCGCGGCAGACGCAAAAAACTGTCAACTCTTGTTTCGGTTGACGGATGTCTCGGATGGGGGAGGAGGTGGAAAAGGCATGACGATCGGGGGATCGCATTCCTTCCCGTCCGCGCGATATGCGACTCGCCGGGTTTTTCGGCGTCGGCTGGCGGCGCACTTGGGTGGCCTGCTTTGATGTCCGATTTCCCGATCGTTTTCATGCCGATTTTGTTGTTCGACGGCGGCGACGTGCAGCGGGACGTTCCTTCGTTCACCGCTTTTTTTTATATTTTTTATTCCGTACTTGATTGACGTGGCAGGGAGACTGGTTCCCATGCCGGTCTTCATTTATCTTCGTGCCCGGGATATCTCGGGGGCCGATCTCGTTGCAATGCCTGGGACATCCCAGCCCTCCGCACGTTTCGATCCGGGTTTCTTTGGGATCGTCCCGTTTCGGGGTACTTCCACCTCGCATTTTCGGAATACTTCCACCTCACGATTTCGGGATGCTTCCTCTCTGCTAGGTGCGGCTCGGATTTTTACTGCGGAACGCGTGACTGAAGCTTTTGTCAGTCAATTTTCCTTCCGTTCTCCTGAGTTATTTATGGACCGAATTTCGTTGAGTGCTGTTGCAGCTTCGGTGGCATTCTTCTGGAAATATATTACAAGCGTAACTTATTCCTCGATTTATTTTCATTGACCCAGGGGTTTCCCAAGTTTCCAGCTGTGGAAAGAGGAAATCTTTCCTGCTTACATGGATGGGGCAAATATCCCAAATGACTCATTTTGTTTGATTTTTGTTTATATTTGATAAATAAAAAAAAAATTATTTATTTTTATTGAAATAAAATGTAAAGATTCAAATCTGAAGCTTCCAACTCTTTAATCCCGAGCAGTATAGCTTCAGTTCTGCAATCGGGTTTCTTTATATATATATATACAGTTTTAATAGCGTGCTTTTAGTTTAAAATTTTGAAATTAAGTTTTATAGTGTTCCAAATACCCTTCTTTTTTAAACCCTTTCAGTCCTGACGAGATCCAAGAGTCCCACATTTCCCCCCATAAATTTTGCAGGGCTGTGTAGGAATGCACGGCCAAGCGGACTTCTGAGTCTCTGCGACCTCTTTTGGAATTTGTATTTTTGTGGTTCAAGACGTTTCATTGTGAAAGGTTGAATAAGGAAAATCCGTCTTTGCATTATTTGTATTTTTAAATTCAGGACTGAAAAGGCATTAATATAAATGCACCGTCAGCAATTACAGTTGCGTTATCGTTTTATCTTGGCAGTATTTGTGTAATTGAGAAATCAAATTGAGCCCTGGAAACGAAAACGAAACGAAAACGAAGCATCGAGGCACATAAATTCTTTATTATCATGTTCTCGAAGGTCCCATTTCGATTTCGTTCTGGTATGTCCATCTAGTCTCAGTTATAGTTTTCGTTTACGACTTTCCCAAAATTGTCCTTTAATGGAACCACCGGCCATTCGAAGCCCATAAAAAGACTCACCTCGCCCTCTCTGATCAGAAATTAGATTCCATTCCTCAAAAAGAAGTTTTCGATCAGCGTAAAGGTAGGCGGAACTCGTTTTTACCCAGCGTAATTGCCGGCCCTTCAAGTCCGAGACCATTCCGAGACGTCCTCCCCCCTTCGCCCCCCTCTCCCCCTCCCCCCCCCCTCGTCGCTCCCATTTCTCGAGGATGCTTCCCCGTTCGCACGCGATGCAATCAGAGCGTCCCGTAGGAGGCTGCATGCTACTCTCCCATTTCATAGGGTCCGAGAAGGTATGGTTGCTGTGGGAAACCGCCGATGAGAGGCACTACGTCTCCTCATTAAGACACGAAAGTGACGCCCCTCGCATTTATCAGATGACCGAGTCATAAACCAGCCGCCTTTCCTACCATAACGCCACCGGACGCCCACGTCCTCCGTGAATGCCTGGAGGGTTTCCCCTCTTCTCCCGTAGATCGGATGCCGAGAGGTTTCTCTCTCCCAGAGGCACGCTCCTGTTGTTTAATTGTGTCCTGGCTCCCATGGATTCAGAGAACTGGTTTTCCATCCCAATTAAAGTGGCATTTTCTGATGGAGTGGCTCCATCCGTCTCAGTTACTGGAAGGAAAAGGGTTCTGTCGTCGTCAGAGTCGAGAATGAGACTGTCGCGATACTGGGAATTCCCTGGAAACGTTGGCAATTGCAGCGGCCATTCGGAGGAGAGTATTTTTGCCTCGCCTTTTTTGCGCCTCGGTTTCCTGGGAAAGGGACAAAGCGGAGAAGTTGACTCGAATCTATGCGTCGGTGCTTCCTTCGGTGCTTCCTTTGGTGCTTCCCTCTCTTTCGTTGGGGATTCGGAGCACGCCGCCTCTCTGACTTTCAAATGGCGCAGAATGTCGTTCTGGCTCCTCCGCAGTTCTGTAGGGTTACTGCGGCCATCAGAGACCATTGTTTTCCCAGTACCCATCCCCCCCCCCCCTCAACATCATAAAATGTAGATGGGATCGAGTTACTTCGGCCGCGTTTTCAGAATTTTTATCCGTGGAATAAAGACGGGTAAATCGAGCATTCTCGGTACAGATAATTCAGTTTCCCGATCGTTCGCAAGAACGTATCATGATGGGCACATCTAAATTAGTTTGGATCACCAGTGAATCTATTTTCTCTCTATCAGCCGTCCATGTTCATATGAGTTTTTACTGAATTTTTACTTACTTAACCGCTTGTATGTTTTATTCTAATTTTTTTTTCAGTTCAACTTGAAGTTCTCAAAACTGTTCCGAGAACCAAAATGGTTTTGGGGGGTTTTCTAAGGTGAGACTCAGGTAATGCAGAAGAAGTCAAGACTTTTGAATATACGTCGGGTTCATCACGGAGGATTCGGACAGCACGAACAGGGAACGCTGAGTCCACATCCTTAGCCCTTGTTGATGTGGACTCAGGCCTTTTGACATCCTGGATGCTGTCTGTTCCCTTGAATGTGTCAGAGCTTCCAGAGCCTGTGGCTTGCAGGGACCGTTAGGCAGCCCCATTTCTAAAAGATAGGCTTGTATGGTAGTCATAATGGATTGTCAATGTCCATAGTAACGGCAAACCAATGCACCACGTTATTCTGTGGTCAAACGAGGCATCGAGTCTGCTTACTCTCCTGTCGCATGAGCCAGGCAGCAGACACGTGCTCTGTCTGACCGCAGCACAACGTGCTGCGTTGGTTCGTCGTAACTATGGACATGGACGATCCATTACATGTGAGCCTACTACACAGAAATGGGTTTGTGAAATGGTCCCTGCAGGCCTTCATAGCATACAGGATGTTAAGAGGTTTGTCCTGTCCCACTTGTCGCCAGGAGCCCAATTCCACCTGTAAAATTATCTAAAATTTAATAATAAACAATAAACCATTCCGTTAAGTACTTCCATCTTGAAGATGAGATTTCGTCCAGCCAATCAGCAGTTTTTGCAATGAAACATTTTAACTTTAACCCATTATTTTGCAACAACCCTGAAAATTGGTAAAATGTATTGTATTTTATTTTCTACATTCAGATAAAAATAAGAAATTCCCTAACAAAATTTGCCAAATGCAAACATTTAAATAGTTTTAGATTCCTTGATTTATGTGACAGAAACAACATTTAAACCGTACCGTTTGTCATGATCTGGTTCGGATAGAATCTGATGTCAAAATGGTTCCGCAAAATTGAAAAGAGATTTTAGGAATTCATAATTTGCCAAATGTATGCAGAAATCAAAGTTTTGTGATGGATTTCTTCCAAAGATGAAATCAACGTGCATCAATATCTCGGCCTCTTCAGTATATTCTGCATGTCATATTTAAAAACCCGAAATAAATCAAACGATTTTGAAATATTGTCTGCTTAGGTCACTCCACTTTCCGAGAAAGACGTCCCCACCCTTCCCTCTCTCCCTTATCCCCGTCCCTTTAAAGTAATTTTAAAAATTCCTAAAACTTTAGATTCAAGATCTGGAAAACCATGAGGTCTCCTCCCCTCCTCCTTAGCTCATCCTTCCCCGACATAATTCACCAAGCAATCCAAGGTGGGTCGAACCGGATGAATCGCACCGCCCGTCATCCCCCTCCACACCTCTTTTACCCCACGAAGTTGCATGAACCTCAGAAATGATTGATCCGGCATGCCCAGACATCCTGCCCTCATCGTGGGCCTATAAAGATCCATTAGCAAGATTCCGCCAGGAGGAACCGGTTGCCCGAGATCTTATCATCCCGATGACACGACCGATACCAACAAGTACCGACCGGACTCCGGAGGCCTTCGAAATAATCGATGGGTTGTTGTGACACCTCGTTTCCGAGCGCTGACGAACGACGGCGGACTTGGCCCTCGGCCCGCTTAGCATTCAAAAACCCTTTGATGCATGGTAATAAAGCGTGGAAGGGAGTCTGATTCGATTACCGGAACGATCCGCATGGCCGCTCTCCAGTTCCCGTTATCTACTCTGAACACCCTCAAAGAAATTGCAAAATTTGCATTTTTGCAGCGGAGGATGCAGAATGCGGGCGAACCTCTCTCCATCCTTGAGCACGGAGGACTACCTGGGGCTGTCGAACGCGACGAACGAGACGATCCCCATGCTCCCGGACTACATCCGCACGGCGTCGAGTGTCTTCTGCGCCCTCATCCTCACGGTGGGGACAGTGGGGAACGCGCTCGTCCCGGTGGTCATCTGGAGGAACAGAGAGCTGCGGAGCACGACCAATATGTTCTTGGTCAATTTGAGCGTGGCGGATCTGCTGCTGCTGTTTATTTGTATGCCGACGGCGCTCGTGGAGCTACACGCGTCCAAGCCGGAGACCTGGGCTTTGGGGGAGGCTATGTGTGAGTTCCTTTTTATTTTTGTCTGATCGCTGAGGGTATCTGGGCGCTGCTACGACGGAAGCTGAGGGGATATTTTGGGGGATTGGGGGTGGTGAGTGGGACGGGGGGGGGGGGGGGGGGGGGGTAAACATAATTTTTCCGTATCAACGATCGTGGGTAACGGCATATCACGGTCCAGTTACTCTGGAGGAAGTTTGTCCCCCTGCTTGTCTCTTACATCCCAGTCCCATCCCCAAGATGAGAAAGGTGCGGTGGGAGCTGAGAAGTAAAGGCAAAGTGCTTGCAATAAACTGGGCTTAAATTACTCACATGAGGTTCTAAAGGATTCTCGAGTTTCCTGCCGGTCCGGGAACGCCTCGAGTGTTATGAAGGGAGAAGTCCCTCTGTTCTTCAATTTCTCTTTATATTATGACAGTTGTTGCCAACTAGGTGAAATTTATGCAAATGAGTTGAGAGTGAGGTTATAGTACGGAAGGGTTAAAAATGAAATTACTGGCTTGCTGCGAATATCATCGACTCTGCTCAATAAGGGAACATGTGGTACGAAAAGTAGCACGCAATCAGATAAGGAAAATAAATAAGTAAATTAATAAGGAGAGTAATAAAACATGATCTAATTAGGACAAGTACATCGTGCGCTCCGGGAAGAAAGAAGATTGCCACTGCGAAGGATGTAGTAGGAAAGAGAGAAAGAAAAGGGGTAAAAAGATTAAGTTAGAGGGTAGAAACAGAAGGCAGATATGGTAGGAAGCGAAACAAAAGAAAAAGAAGATAAAGAGAAAAAAGAATAAAAGGACAGAGCCGTGCAGTCTTCAGTCGGCCAACCCTTTTCCAACACACGGAAGCACTGGAGAGTTACGTGTGGCTGATGCCGGTTGGAAAGCTGGGAGGGAACCGGATGCGTGGGAGTGGGGTGATGAGAAGAGACTGGATGAGAAGAGGACAGGATGCGTTTTTCTTTCTTGCATGCGTTTTCCGAGATGTTTTCAAGTATGTGTGTTTTCCCAGAGGAATTATTCGATGGTAAAGAGAAAAGCTTCTAGCCCAGAGTTGAATCGACAATCCTCGGGCGAACCATCGATGATCTCGGTGCTTGTACGCCTCCGGGCGGGCAAGATGCTGTGGAGAGGAACAGTGGCTTTTCCCCCCCATAGTAACTTATCAGATATGTTGTTCTTATTAGGGACGTCGACGATATCTGTGCACCAGTCGCGATGCAATAGCCAGGAGCATCTGACATGACATTCCCAGCGTGATTGGTGGCGAGATCAGATAAAGTTATCATCTTTATTCAGGATGGTTCCTGGAAAACAGGAACTGCACCTGCGACTGAGATCCGATAGCCTTAGATCATTTCCAGTTGATGCGGTGGACGTTCTCATAGATGAAAATAAGATATGTTCAAGCGAGAGCTGAGAAAGTCGCGATCGTCTTGGGACCACGAAATCCATCGAGACCTCCAAGCGGCATTCATGAACGATTCATGAGGCCGAAAGTCGTCTCGTACGTCACCCGATCGAATATGCGAAATCCGTGCATTGATTCCATGCCCCTGTCCCTCCCTAGAAGGCACGATTCCCGTCCATTCCCGTGCCATTTGGACTATATCCGCATGCAAGTTTCATGGACCTCCCCTTTGTGTCGCGAGAAGACGGATAGGCATCCTGTCTCAGAGAGAGATCCGGAGCCAGTCCAGGAAGGAGCATTCCATGAGGGACGAGCAGTCCACGAGGGACGAGCATCCATCGCGGACGATCGTCGGGATGATGATCGACCTCTCTTTTCCTCTTTTTCCTCGTTCGTTCATGGAGGATTAGTGGACGATGACGAGAACCAGTTGGAAGGAAGCTGGGCAGTTCCAGGGCTTCGAGAGTTTTTTTTTTATATTTAATATTTCTTTTGAAGGAGTGCCAAATGTTGACTCGGGAGCGGAAGTTATGAGAAGAGTCCCCTTTTTTTTCCTCGCGACTCGTCTCTTCCTCTCTTAGATGAACTTTTCGCGTATTTCTGCTCTCCTCAGCCGTAGTTCCTCCGTAGTATTATGATTGCCGTTAATTTGTATCGTCCGGATCCGATCGACGAGGACGGGGAAAGCTGCGCACACGCAGCATTCAGCGCGAGCGGAACTCCCCACGGAAGATTTACCTATCCAAAAACAAACAAGAAAGAAGTGGAGCGAGAGTGCTTTCCCCCTCCCCTTTGATCCCTGGAAATGCAGGGCGGCGACGATGGAAAATGCATGTGATTGGGAGGCTGCATCCAGTTTGAAGACGCACGAAATTCAGTCGTAGAGGAGAGCGGGTCGGCCCGCTGGCTGGGCGCGGGCTTGCTTGACAGAGGCGCAGTGGATCTGGTCTAAGCACAACTATTTTTCTCATTTTCAGAAGATATTCTTTGTAAACATAATTTTTCCGTATCAACGATCGTGGGTAACGGCATATCACGGTCCAGTTACTCTGGAGGAAGTTTGTCCCCCTGCTTGTCTCTTACATCCCAGTCCCATCCCCAAGATGAGATTCTCAGGCTCTGCTCGAGACACCACAGACGCGTGGGTCTCCCGTTTTGTCCTGTTTTTCTTTGTGGGCCCAGGTCGGACTCTCGTCCGACTCAGGCCCAACTCGTCTGTGGTCGGTCGCAGGGGTGTCCGCTATGCATGTACGCAGGCCCCATATGCGACGTGTCCATAAATTAACTATATACAGTACTTGTAGGCAATTTTTACGTACAAAAACGAAACTTGGTAGTTGCGTGGTGTAAGCATTGAAGTTTTTTTTTCCAACCAAAACTCTAGTCAAATTGGGTGTTTAAAACTTTTAAAATAAATCCTACTTTTTCAAAAATTCAACCCCAAGAAGGTGGCTACTATAATCGGCTAATGAGAATCCTGGAACATTTTCGCGATTATCCTCGAGTGAACGTGCGACACATCATAATTGTTCGTTTATCTAATGCTGCGGATAAAATCTGAACCTGCCGGAAAATTTTTATTCCCGAGCGTTCGTTGAAATTCCAAGATCATCCAACGGATTGGCGCCGCAACACATCCTTGTTTCAATGGATGAACCGAACCTTCTCTGACAGGTGGATTGACAGAAGAGGAAATCTTTGACAGGTGGATTGACAGGAGGATTGCTAGAAGAGGAAATCCCATTGCAACTGGAATTTTTTTTCTATCTCGGGGCCAAGTGGAAAGCGAGGTTCAAAGCCCCGAGACACGTCTGATCCGGAAGACAAAAGCCATCGAATATTTCAGCGGATATGCTCTCGGCGGCGTACCAGAAAGACGGCAGGAATGCTGAGGATAGGAATGTGGGAAAATTGGCCCTCTTCTTTCAATTGACTTCACAGTTGGACATTCGTGCGCCAATTGAACTTCTTTCAAATATGATTAATTTCTCTTATTTTGTGGGAAACATTTTCAAGGTTTTGGGATTTTAACACCCATACCGTCTTTTTCAACTCCGCATTTCTAGTCTTAAAAAAAAAAGAAATTTCATATGTGCGCCAAGCAACTGTCAAGTTTCGATACTCGCATTTAAAATCCTCGAGGAGAGATGAAAATCTGAAACCATATATATATCGACTTTATGCTATAACCCCGAAGCTTTCCTCTCTCCGGGAGGCAGAGTAATAAAGACAAACACAATCCGGCGCCTCTCGAGTATTGGCAGCGAGAGAGAAGGAAATCAATGTGCATTACGGCAGGGAGAACGCTTCCCGGGGAAAGTTATTGCCGTTGGCATTAAACGAGTGCCTATCCCACTTAATGAGAGGAGAGTGGAGGAGAGAAGAGATCAGAGTCGATTCCCTCTTCACAACTCCGGGCGATCCATCCCTTCTCCTAACGACCTTAACATTTCCCTGCGGCGTCACGTGACTGCGTCGTGATGGGATCGGTTTCGCGCACGGGACCGGTTTCGTACGTGGGATCGGTTTCGTACGCGGAATCGGTCTCGAGCGTCGAATCGGTTCCGAACGGGATCGGTTTCACGCATTGGACCGGTTTCACACTTGGGATCGATTTCACACGTGGGATCGTCCGTGGTCGACAGCAGTTTCTAATTGGACCACTTGACGACTTTCGGCGTGGTTGATTGCTGGACTAGACTCGGTCGTTTGCGAGTTTCTTAAACCCATTGGCTCGCGAAGCCGGCAGTTCGCCGGTCGTGGCCGGCTACTTGTTTCTTTAAGAAGTTCGTGCGTTTCTCCAAGAGATAGCAGCACATGCTGCATGTCGTCTTAAAGCTGAAGTTCTGAGCTATCGAGCGACTTATAGAAAATCGATCCATCTCGGAAGTTAATAAGCCAATGGGTTAATTGGGACTCGGGAGGGAAACTTGCTGGGAAGGCAGCCAAGAGGGGAAATAAGAAACAAGGAAAGTCCTCTTGATCAAAGACAGGCGCCAGAAAAAAAAAGGAAGAAAAAAAAAAAGGATCTGTTTCGGAAGTGGCAATGAATCTTTTAGCAACGGATCCTCTTCGCTTCTTTGACGTTTTTCGCACTCTCTTTCCAGAATCTTTCCAATCCAACGCATGATAATCAGAAGGGATTTCTGACTTCAAGTTTAGAATTGGTGTCGCTGCATTGTCTGCTTTGAAACAATTTCCTAGTTCTTGTTCTTGCGACTGCCGCGAAGCATCGAGATGAGTTCCCTGGCTCACGTCCACCGAGCATTTGCTCGAATTGCTTCTCTAGGAGTCGAGATTTCCGATTCCTAGAAATGAGCAGCTCTCGAGGAGTCGAATTGCTTCTCTAGAAGTCGAGATTTGCGATTCCTAGAAATGAGCAGCTCTCGAGGAGTCGAATTGCTTCTCTAGAAGTCGAGATTTGCGATTCCTAGAAATGAGCAGCTCTCGAGGAGTCGAACTGCTTCGCGGGTCCAGGAGTTTCGCGGCGGAAGCCGCAGGTCGCAGCCGCGTCTGATGGTCGTAAATTTTGGTGAAAGAGACGGTGCGTCCCGGTGGGATTCGGTTGGGTGATGGGATTCGGACTCGAGGTTCCATTAATCAATGGAAGAATTTGATTATCGTCTGCTCCCGCATTCGCAGCGGGTAATAAAGCTGATCGTGTTAATTATTCAGTGCGACGAGGAGATCTCTCTCCCTTTTATCCTATCGGGATTTTGGGCGCATTGGGTCTTCGCCGTGCAAGAAGATAGGCGTTCGGATTTGGGTTTCCTGGTAGTGCGAGTATTGCTGATCGAAATCGATTGAATATCGAAACACTCAATTAACTCGCGATATTTTAAGCGTCAAAGGGAAATATCGAACAAGAAACTCCCTTTTTTTTTCAGGAAGAACAGCCTCGAATGGTGGGTGCCATTGCACAATATGTGAAATACCTCTAGGGAATTGCCCAAAATTCTGCTTGACAATGTAATAAGCGCTTAGAATTTGTGAAAATGATATGCTTTCCTGAGCAAACCCTCCACAAACTACGAAATGGCAGAACAGGCGGGTTTTTATCACGCCACTTTGCTCAACCTGGCAGACACGTGGCAAAAAAGTCTGCACTGACGTCAGAGACATCTCCTGTCTGGGAGTAGGCGTTGTTATTGTTGACGTTTTCTATTGCAAGGTGCTATGCTTTTCCTTGTTGACATTGTCCTATTGGAGGGACGTTTTCCTTTATTTTCTGCGAAGTTCGTCGATAATCCAGTGGTAGGAGGGCGTATGGTGATCTGGAAGGCTTTGCGGCGATATTCGCGAAACCGCGACAATCGTGACACCGTCCAACGTAACTCGAGAGGGGGGGGGTTGGAGTCTCAGAATGAGTCATTTCTTGGTCACTTCAAGAAACATGCTCGGTGGCAGCCTCGCATCCTCTTTTTCCCCTCATCAATCGTAAGCTTCCTTCCATGGAGATCATAGACAACACAGATCTACTCCTCGGTGAAGCGAGTTTCGCCCTCCCTGCGCACGACGTCATGTGGCTCAGAACTGGAGCGTCGTCTGCTTCCGAGAAGGCTCTCTTTCTCCGATTCCTTCCCGCTTTTCCGCGTCCTAAAACACGGCTACAAACATTTCGTAGCGATCTAGTCGTAACGACGCTCCAATGAAGTGCTTAAAGTTAAAATCGAACTAGAAAAACAAACGAGTTTTACGCGAAGAATATCATCCCAAGCAGCTCGTGACGTCGACGCTAAGTTAATGCAACGTGACGAGCTAAATCACGTTGAGGTCTCGTCGCCTCGTCATTTAGATGTGTGTTGCTCGTGATGGATTCACCCAATGCCTTTTTTGTTCGCCTTCTGCCCATCCCTCGAATTTTTTTTTCTCTTGTTTTGAGGTGGTTTGAGGTGGTTTTGAGGTGGTTTGAGGGGTGTTTACGAGCAGTCTCAGAATTCAATCCGCAAAGGCGGAAGGAAGTAGTGAAAGGCGCAAAGCCGTGCTTGACCTGATTCGGGGCCGACACCTCTACCCTTTTCAGACACCTCTTCCCTTTTCAGTGTCCTTTCATTTCCTGACACCCCACCGGATTCATCGGTTCTCTCAATGAACTCTTCTTCCGACTTACTGTCAATTTCCATGACATGTGTCGGAAGAACCTTCCACGGACAGTAACTAATCGAAAAAATTGGCTTGGCTTCTTCCACCCTCGAAAACGACTCGAATCTCGGAGATTCTTCGATCCGAATCATAAGCCAGACAGCCAGACAAACACTTCACTCCCTCTTAAAAATAGACATTGAAATTCTTGGAAGAAACTTTCCGTTCTGCTCATAGGAAAAATATGCAGTAATTTTCTGCATCTTTACGGGTCGTCCCTGGATCAAATGTCAGAAATGACACCCTGTCATAGATAGCTCGGTTGTAAACAACAATTTGCCCCATCTGCCACAGTTCTACTTCCTTCCCAGTCTCGTTGGGCGCTTAATATCAGCCGAAAATGGATCTTAGAGTGCAGTACAGTGTCCACGTAGCCTTCCGTGAAATTAAATTTATTTGAAAGATATCATTCAAGATATTGGCAATAGCCTCTTTAAAGCACAGTGGTCCATGAAGGGGGTGGGGAAGGAAAATGTAACTGTTTTCTACATAATGTAGAAAACAGTAGACTCTTTCGTGTATTTTTTTTTTTAGAACCAATTTATTCAATCACTTTTTCCAGAGGGCCCCATTGCCCCAAACGAAGGAATCCTGGTCGGAGAGCCCTCGGCTCCTGAAGGACACGAGGCGAATTCTAATAAGCAACATTGCATTTGAAATTTCTTATTCCCCCCCCACAGTCTGTGACGCATGATCTTCAAGGACTAATGAGGTTTCTTCAGGATCAGACAAGATTGCATCAAGAGAATTCAACTTGGATTTTAAAGGATTATTAAAATAACGTATTGCCTTCAGTTCACGATGAAACTCTTTTGGAATATCTTTTCCAAACAAACAGATTCGTTTTGGAAAAAAAAAACCAACTGCACTACAATAATGATTCTTCGCTAACCCTTTTGAAACAACCAAAAAAAGTTCATTATGAACACTCAGTAGTCTACGTGTGCTATGTTACTAGGATGATATTGCATTTGGAGCAGTTCCTGCACCTAGAACAAAGAAGTATCTAAATCCTTCCTGTGAGCTTTCGTATTTTCCCTAGCCAAAAAAAAGATGACTACACATTCTGGGTAATTGTGTGTCAACGTATAATTTTTTTCCTAAGTACTAACTTTTCTGGCTTAACGTTCAACAGCCATGGCACTTGGTATCCAGGATCAAAGGTTTTAGCGCAGCTGTTTTTGTAAAATTCCCTGAATTAGGACCGCTGTGATATGACCTGAAATTGCATGATGCTAAACGTTTTCACTTTTATTTAAGCCTCGATTTGGGTCAGATCGGAAGTGTCAGGTTGGGAATGATTTGGTTGAGGAAGGCTAATACTGCGTGGAGTTTGCATCTACTTTGACCTTCCCGCGACCTTTGAGAGAGCGCAGCAGTGTTTCACCGATCAGTGATTGCCCAGAGTATTTAGGTCGGGAATGAGTGGGGCATAAGCTTGCGTTTTCCGAATTGAATTCGTCGCGGCGATGGCCGTGATGTTTCCGTCTCTTGTACAAGAAGAAACAAGTTAGGGAAAGAAAAATGAGGGACAGGAAAAGTGAAGGAGGGGAAGGTCAAGGCGGGCGCCTGGGAAATACCTGCGCGTCAACTGAACCTCGTGACGACACGTTGGGGCGTGCCTGGACGCGCATAGACCTACATGGTCTTTGTGTATAGTCTACTATCTCGCTTTCCCATGACTAGGGCCATGCGGCGCGCACATCATTGGAACAATTTGGGGGCGAACGGCCCTTGCCATCGTAGACTGCAGACTGCATGGCATGCAGTAAGAGACTTGGAGAAGCCTGATAACTGCAATCTTGATTCCTGACGAGCGTCGCGCTTACTCATACCCTCATTCGACAGAGGAGTGTTAGCTGCCAGAGTGCAAAAAAAGACACTAGCAGAGTTAGAACTCGTTAATTTAAAAATTAAACTTCAAAAATCTAAAATAGAGATCTATGATTAGCACTGCCATCAAGTGTTGACAGAGAACTTTTGATTTGACATGAGAGCTTTTATCGCTTAGAGCCGTTATCGAAAGTCATTGAGCACCACGGGCCATGTGGGCATCGAGGGCCGTTGAGCTCCGACCATTGGATAATCCATTCGTTTTGCTCGCGAGGACCTCTGATCGATCTGAGATGGAAATTTCTTGCGCTGATCCTTACTGGAATCTTCTTCGTATCGTCACAGCCATACTTCTTAGCATGAAAAAATGCTCATGAATCCAATGACCCTTTGATGGTGTGAGGGAGCTCATCAACCGGCAGAGGCTCAGAAGGGAAAAAACCAAACCAGCACCAAGCAACACTGATGCAAGGGGGCCATGGAGCGTCGGGTGCACTCGGCCATTCCCTCTCGTTTAGTCGGGGAGAAAGAGCTTAGCTGAGCGGAGTGTTCGCGGAACCGGAAGGAGGTGCTTCAGCTTCAACCTGGAGCTGGAGTGGGGACGCTAAGAGGGCTGCGATCATCCATATGAAGGAGATTCCCTCATGAAGATTCCCTCACGAAGACTCTCACGAAGGAGATTCCCTATAGAATTTCTGTCAGCTGTTGGTTTCCTGCTGCGTGCAGGTGATAGTATCGGTCATCGGCAGGTGATAGTATCGGTCACGTCACGAATTGGTCTGCATTACCGTATACAATTTCACGAGCTCGTTCTCTGGGGAAGAAATATATTTTCCCCGTTTCTGGAACCGCTACTCTCACAACAATGCGCCTAAACCCCTAAGGAAAAAAAAAATCCCTTTGTCATGGCCACGAAAACTTGCTCCGGAACACTTCCGACTTTTTCAGAATATGTGCAACAGCAGGGAGTTCCTTTTCCCATCGCTCGTCAGTCAGGAGAAGTAGACGAGGAGGCACGGAAGACAGACCCACCGTCTAGGGCAGTGACAGAAGAGAAGAATCGCCTTTCATTTAGCCCAAGTAAATTGCTTTCTTCCCCCCAATCAACAAGTTCCTTCCCATTCGGGGCGGATCAGATAATGTGCGAGGAGAAGGGTTGAAGAAGCAATACCGGCGCCGCCGAAGTGCCGAGGGACGCAAACTATTACCATACGAATCTGCGGCAGAGTCCGAAATGAAGGAACGAACGGCGGCGATCGCCATGGAGATCGAATGTCTGCGGTTTTCCTCGATTCGATTCTGATGCTGGCGTGGAACTTGGGCGACTTGAGAATCTCGTTTCAGCATCCTGACTTCTCTCCAATTCTCGCGCAAAGCGACGAGCGATCCTGCAACTCTACACCGTTCTCTGATAAGGGAAACAAATCACAGATGCGTTTGGGCTTAGTCCTTAGCGCCCGATGCCCTGCCTTAAGTAGTGCCACGGGGCTCGACCCTTCGTGCCTCAGCAACGTCGGGTGTCCGCTTGGTCCTGTCGCCAACTGGTGAAGCGGGTGCGACCGAGCCGGTCGTGTCGGGTCGAACAGGCTGGAATCCGCTGGGATTCCGGCACGACGACTGCCATCGAAGGAATAGACCGTGTTGGCACTTCCAGTTTCGTGATACGCGGTGATGAAGGAACACTGCTACTGACGGTGAAGCGAGACCGTAACTCCAGCTTTGGTCTCGCTCGCAACGCCATTCATGGGAACAGTCATTCGGAATCATTTACTGGAGAATGGAAGGGAACGCGATCTCGGCGATAGAGGCCACCGCAGGTTACCGCGAAAGCTTCGATGAATCCGCAATGAAAAGTCGGGAGTTGCATCCCGCCTGCGAACGATCGCGGAGGAAATGGATGGATCTCCAACGTTGCCACGCTCACCGCTAGTTAAGTTAGTTGTGCGATGAAACCTGATGTCTATTGCGAATGTGAGCAGTTGTAAATGTGGGCAACCGCGAATGTGGTAGAATGAAATCGATTCGTGCGAGCTTCGTTTCTTGAATTTTCAAGGATTCAGGCGCTTTGGAAATGCTGCTGTCAATTACCCGAAGCACTCTGTCTAAGTGGTCCTGGATGAGGTATCGGCGGTCGATCTGAGACACGACTCTCGTATTGTGTCTCGGTGTGGCGTGATGCCGAGTTGGGAATGATGTCTGGGTCCCTGCCTGAGAAGTGCCGATAAGGGAGGATTTACTGGCATAACATTTCTTAAGCGATTCTCATTGAATAAGTGCAGAGAAATATCGCTGTCAATTAAACGAGAAGGGGCAATTCCATGTTTTCCCCTTAATCAGCCGATTTCCCGTCGAGGGAATTGAATCTGCCACTCACTTTCGGTCCCCTCCTCCAAGGCAGAAATCATTTCCCAAAAGAAAACTTATTGAGTAGGACATCTAGGGCAGTTGAAAAGCCTACCAGAGGGCATCCACTCCCTCTCGTCGCCGATCGGGAGGGAAAGGTCCAAGGAGATATACGAGTGCCCTTAACTGGCCGACATGGCGCGAGGTGATCAACTTCGTCCGACGATGGTTATATGGGGGGGTACCATAAATAAGGAAATCAGGGGGATATGCGAACAAAAGGTCGATGTTGATTCTCTACATCGGGTCGATTGATGGAGTGGGGTCCGCCAGGATGTGAGTATGGTTTTTAACCTTGGGTGCACTTAGCTTTCCTGCTCCCGATATGGTTGGCATCGACTAGCGGCATTCGCCACAAGTCGATGGTTGGCAACTTCATCAATCGTGTAGATACGTCGTATTTTTTTGCTATTATTATTATTTCTTTTAATAGGCATTCGGGGGTCAGGAACAGACGAGGAAAAGCAGGGAAACCCGATAGACTCATCGCGTCCCCTCCAGACGGCTCTGCCCTCGTTTGAAAAAACTCTAGTAAAACGGAGTCAACCAGTTTTGTCCACCGAAATAGTCAGAATCCTTAAGTCTCCACTTTGCTTGCTCGGGAGGGGTGGAGTTCGTTCCGTCACCTGCGTGGGGTTCGGGGGTGACTCCCGGGAGACCCTGCATGGAAAGCATTTGCGCGTGGAGGCAAATCGCCAGGTACCGTCTCGGAAAGTGGCACAACAGCGAAGGAAACAGAAAATTTGGCTAGAACCGGGCTTAACGTCGGGGTGACGTAGGTGTAATATCTACGGTGACGTCACGTTTCTTTGTCAAGAGGCCCGATCGCAGTGACCCTCTGTCGGAACGAGGTGTCGAGAGGAATCGTTATCGGGCCTTCGATCGACGCATCTAGGGCTTTCAGGGCTTTGATGCTTTCAGGCTTCGCCTTTTCGATGGAATCTCTTTCTGCCCGGCGATGGACCTTGACACGATGGTTTCCGCTCCCTTCGCTCGTCTTCAGGCCGATCCGTCTTCGTCAATGGGAATCTCGTGGGGTTTCTGTTCCGGGGAATTCCTCCGAGGGAACGAGTCCCGGTGCATCGAAATTTCAGTCGCCACCTTGCTTGGGTCCCGGGAGCATTTCATACACCGCGTTAAATGTCTCGTTTTACTTTAACCCTTTTCCAGGCAATGGGAGTCCATTGGACTCCCCTGGGTATATTTCATAGCATTACTTTCTAGCAATATTTTCTAAATTTCCTACAAATTTAATGTGTATTTCTTTGACGTTTGTCCATAGATCCAGGAAAGATTTTTCTTGTAGTTTCGATTTGCTTCAATGGGAAAAATTCTTGAAACTTTTGCTCCAGCTCGTTTGTCTCAAAAAGATTTTGCCCGGATAAGGGTTAATTCTCATATGATATCCATTAAAAGATGTGAATTTATCTGATTCAACTCTCATTCAACAAGTTCAATAGACTTACCCTTTTCCCCTCTCTTTCTCTCTCGTTTTCTTCAACTGACGATGAATTAAAACTGATGAGAAAGGGACAAGCATCACATTTACCGAGGAGGAAAGAGTCGCCCTCTGGTTGTTTTTCTCGACCTTTTATTTTTTATTTTTACTGTCGGCAGAACCGATTCACGACGAATGAAGGGATTTCCGATAGCCCGAATCGATTCGTCCGATCCGCAAAGTACGAGTTAATGAGTTTACCATGTACTTGCCACAGGAAAAAGGATCGTTCGCAGCCCAATGCATTCTTCTTAAGCTCTATTCTCTTGCAATGCATGGCCGGGACAGAGAACGCTGATTGGCACTTTCCATGTCTCAGCAGAAATGCAGTTTATTGGCACTTTCAATGTCTCAGCAGAAATGCAGAAGTCTATATGCAGATCGGCGAGCGAAAATACCGACTCTGATGAACGTCCTTCAACGAGACGGGGAACATCCTCATTAATCGGAATGAATCCCACTCTGTCCCCTCTCTCCTATGAAAACAAATAGGGGTGGTGGTGAGGCCCTTGATTGGATTCTGGGGAGCCCTGAGGGATGGCAAAGGATCCGCAGGGCCGGCCGGCGTTCCCGGCTAACCTCATTAAGCCTTCGCCTTGGATACCGACAGCGAGTATCGAGGGGCAGTCCGGGGGGAACGAGATCTTGGTCCGGCGTCCGGGGGGACCGAGCTTCCCGAGACTTGCTTGGTCCGGTGCCCTGGGGGACCGGGCTCTCGGTCCTTCCGCTTCGATCCGCGTCCGTCGGGGATAAACGATCTCGTTTGGGGGTCTGCGAAGAGTGAATAGGGTCCCTATGGCTTGATCGAGGGTTGCTGTCGCCGCTCTGTCGGACGATATCGCACTGAATTGCTACCGTTCCGGAGAAGTTAGAGAGCTCTGTCGAGAGGAAGGGTAAGCTCTGTTGAGATGGGATGAGCGTTATAGTGGATTTCACGGGATTAGATCCGAATGGGAATATTCATCTATATATATGAGATTCATCCCGTGAGACCTGAGAATCAGTTCGATGTCGTGGCTTTCTGTCATAATGGAGAATCGATGATGAATGGATTGGATGAGCCTGAGATAGACCCATAATGCCTTTGCGACTTCACGGTCGTCGACCCCCACTTGCCCCCTTTCCCCGACGAGAGGCTCTTCTCGGGGCCCCCTCGAAACAAACCGCGAGTCCTTCCCGCCTCTGTAAACAGTCTTGCTTCCGTCAGCGATCCGTCGGCGTCTCGGTGACATGGTATTTAGAGGAGGGGGATCCAAAGACTGATGCCTTTCCTTCGCTTTTAATCTTCCTTTCGTGTTGCTTCTTCGCTTTTTCTTGCTGTCTCGCGGGACCTGACGAAGTCACCGGCTGTTTATGTTGGAACGGAACGGTAAAGCAAGAAATCATCAGTCCTCTGTCTCTACCTAACGATAACGGTTGACGCTCCTCGAGGAACTGCGTCGGAAAAAAAGCCAGCCGACCCGGAACGGACTCGGTCGGCGTGACGTCGCCTCTGCAAACGGGGACTCCGCGAGGTGTCGTTTCTCCGCGCATCCCTAGATGTCGCCGTCGTCGACTGAAAACGCCGCTCGCAGGGTCTCCCTTCGGTCTTCAGTCCGTTTTCAGCCTTTGGGGCGTCAAAGCCGGATGCATCGACCGTCCTGCTGGTCTCTCTTGGTCTTTTCGCTTTTCGTGATTGCTGCACGGTCAAGAAAGAAAAGATGGCTAATTCTGAATTCGGCACGTACAATAATTATCAGTAATAATTATTTGCATGGAGCTTGTGAACTAATCGACCTGGCAGGTCGATTAGTTTAGCGCTGGGGACCGCGTGACTTAACATTCTTTGTGCCACTCCGTGACATATTGAGAAGCAGAGGAATTTCATCCGAAAGTGTAAATAAGGATATTTTTTGTCAAATCCAACGCCTTACTTTGTTAATTTTTTAAATTTATCATTCATATCGTATTGCTGAATCTTCTCATTCTCATTCATGTGCTATATCTATTCGGAGCACATACATTACAGGAGGGATGGGGGAGGGGACCCTTCTTGACCAGTTCGAAGGGTAGGAGCAAAAAACGTGACCTCTTGATCGGGACTCCGCGGGACGCATCGAATGATGAATGGGACCGCCGAATCGCTGGGGCAGTTTTGCCAAAACGCTCTGGCAATTTGTCAAATTTCCGTTTCATTTCCCGCGCGGGCAAAGAGATACGAGGTCGTGAGGACTTCCTTCTTTCTTCTCGTCATTCTAAAATTCTTTCTTTCCTGACCTATTTGACCATCTCTGTGTACCTGGAACTAGACAAATGACGCAATTACGGCGGTCACCAACTCCCAAGAAGAACAGGACCGCCCATACGAGAACTGGGACATCCGCCACGAGGAACAGGACTCTCCGCATTAGGAATGGGACTGTCCCATGAAGCCTAGAATACTAACGATCAAGAGGCGACACCGCAGATGAAGGGGGAAGGAAATTATCGGCGAGAGAATAGAACAGAAAAGCGATCTGTGGCGTGTGTGGATCGAGATGATGTCTAAATGCCAATGCTTTGAGAGGATAAAGGAAATCAATAGGAAAGCAGCCTTCTCCTTTTTTTTTCTCTCTCTCTCTCTCTTTTTCGCTTTGCTATGGCTCAGCGCCTTAAGAAGCATGGGAAGTCGATTGTATGGTCTTTAAATGTGGGGTGTTTGTGTATTGAGTCTCTCAATCCCACCGTTTCCCTTGAAAGTCTGAAAACAGAAGAACGGTTCAGGAAGGTCCATACTTAGATTCATATTGAGATTCATTACTCGCGTGAAAATTTAATGTTTCATACCTTAATTGCCATAGAGACGTTCTGAATTTTTCAGAGGAATCCTATCCCCCTTCCCCCCCCCCCGCCAACACTCATGTCTCCCATGCCAGCCCTCAGCTTTTCTCTTTTCATAAATAATTGAAGTCACGATCGCGATTGAATTCGCAAGGGACGTCCCGATCAGTGTGGACGAAATTGCTCGACGTTGGGGATTAGAAATTCAAACTGAGGGTGGACCAATTGCTGTGTCGGCAGCTGTGATTCCCACTTGTGGATTCTATTGCCATTCAAATTAGATTCCAAGCGCAATTCACGAGCTTGAAAAATCCCGTGAAGGGTACTGGATTGGAGAAAAAAAAAAGGAAAAAAAAGAGGGACCGCCAGTATTAAGACCGAAGCAGGTTCTAAGGAAATCAAGATCTTCAGTTTCCTCGAGGACCTGTTGCTGTCTATTTCGGCTGATCCTCTTTGCTTTAATTTGGGACCTTTCGCCTAATTTAATTACCATTTCTTCGATAGAAAGGAAACCATCGACCCATGAAAAGGCCCGCCTGCCGCTAGTCGGATTCTAACCCTAGACCTCCTGCGTGCGAGGCGGACTCTTCTTCGCCCTGGTGCACGAACAGGCGATTCTGCGGCGGGACGTGTCACTCCCTGCCCTTGCCCGCCGACTTCCTCCCCTCCCCCTGACTTCCTCCCCCCCCCCACCATCCACCGACTTTCCGGACTCGAATCGTAGCTGTTTGCTCTTACGGGCTAAGTCTCCACGCCTTTATCGTTTCCTAAGCCCCTGCACGTACTTGCCCTCCTGCCCGTCACAAAGCAATCGTAGTAATAAAGGCGTAAGCGCAGGGGAATGATTATAGGCTTGCATTCATCTGTATTCCGTTCTGGGCCAGTTTGTCATTAGCTTGAGAGATGCAACCGTACTCGTAGAACGAAGAAAGGCCGAGCAGAAGCTGCGATAGGTCGTCTCCATGCGATGACGTGTGGCGATGGGAAGTAAGGCATCGGCAGGTTTCGAGAGCCCTTCAAGAAAGAGATGCCCAAGTATATGATCATGTTTGAGGACTCGGGGAATATTATCAGCTGTCATTTCCAGATTGGTTCTCACGAAAAGCAGTGCTTAACTGGGATTTCGATCGCCGATTTCGAGCGATAAACGCTGTTTTCGAGGAGGAAACGCGGGAGGCGGAATTAAAGCAGCGGGAAAAGTTTGTTACGTGGTTCTGATGGATTTCCTTCCGCGCCAGATGAAAAAAAGATGAAGTCCGAGGCGGATTGCGGCCGACAAGCTCGATCCGAGTCCCCCATCATCGCTGGCATCAGCTAATCCCCCTTTCCCTTTCCGGCCGGGGCGGCCACCATCCGTCTTGGGAGACGTTTTTTGCGACTTCGATCGAGTTTGGTGCATGGGAAGTTATTTTTTCCGATGCTGATTTCTATCAGTGACGAGTAGGCAATATGGACGTCGATTTTTGATGGACTGCATTGAAAATTTGAAATAGAAATTTAAAAAAATAAGCTAAGATAGAAAATAGAAAATTCTCAACACGATTTATTGCATCCATCGATCATGCCATGATCTCGATATCATATATTATGTATCATACCATGGCAGCCTCACATGCCCTTGGTGCTTCTGAAGTCTGTTGTCTGCCCCCCGCCCCCTCCTTCCTCCAATCTCGCTCTCCCGGGAACGCAGAATCCATCAACAGATAATATCCTGAACCATGATCAGGGCGCATCCGAATCCATGAACAGGGCATATCCGAGCCCTAGCGGTAACCAGCAGACTTCCCTGGGGAAACAGACTAGAAGGCTGGACCCGCCTTCTGTGCCTGTTGGCACGGCTTCCGATCGTAAATCATCTGCTTTGCTGCGGAGTGGGCCGCGTTCATCGTTTTCGGAGTATCTTTACTCTTGTTTTGTCAGTACACACCATGAGATGTGTCGATCTCTCTAGTAGATCGGGGGGTGGGCTCGTGTCGACAAGAGGGAGCGAAGCCAAAAGATGAAAGAGTCTAAACAAGCGTGATGAATCTTCCTCTTTACCCCCTCCCCCCCCTCTCGTAATGCACCCAGATTCTTTTCGAGTTCGAATATCTGGAATGATGGAGGCCTTTTATGGGATCTGCCTGGAAATGCGATCATTTCTTGAATGGGAGCGCAGCGTTGCTATCATCTCCGCCAGCGTGGGAGTGCAGTGGGGGGGATTAAGGACGGAGACAAAGATTAAAGAAGACGACGGAGATTGAAGACGACGAAGAAAGAGGAATCAAATTCATCTGATTCTCCTGGTCCAATTCCCCTAATCTTGTGAATAATTCTGCGTGAACGAGTGTTCGGACGGCGCCTCGTGCGAGGCGTCAGCCCGAGCCTCGCAGACGACAGGTCCTTCCCACTTTTTGTTGCATCTTGCAGGATTTCTGTTATTCTTGCTTTTCTCTTCCTGTGGATGAAACGAGGTCTTCTACCGCTTCCGGCTCTATTCACAGCGGGGTCGTCAATCCCTTCCGGTTCCATTCACAGTGGGGTCGTCGAACAATACAAAAGTTTTGCAACGCCTGTCGCACGGAACGTTAATGAGCGTCCCACCTCTATCGATTCCATTCCTTTAACACATCTTCACCCCCAGACAGATCTTTAGAGGTTCGTTTAAACTTTTGCGGAAGAAAGCCTTCACTTACAAAGGGGGGAAAGGGCCCGAGAGAACTTCGAAAATGTTCGGTTTTCGGGCGTCTTGGGGCTCGACCCGCTCTAAATGAAACCGACGATCGGAGTCGGACGAAATCCAGAAATACTTTATCTTCGATTGTTTCGAACTTAAAAGAGAGCTCTTCTTTCTGGGGGCCTTCGAGGCGTCCAAGCAACGCTTCCCCGCGACGTCATGCGAACCGTCCGGTGCAGCAATGTTCCGACGCTGCGAAAGCAAATGCACTAAGTCGTTCTGCTCTTCCAGAGATGCGGGCAGAAAGCGGATGAAAGCATATTGATATCATTTTGTTCCCCGGATGGCCGGAGAAAGGTCAAACGGGGACAGAGCTCTGCGTCCGCAGGGACAAGCGCTTCCGAGAAATCGGGTGTACTCCATTTTCCCGTGTGAGTACGAAGGTAGTAGACGATAACACGCGAAGAGGAGAGAGGTAGGAAGGGGAAGAGGGAGAGAGGCAGGAAGGGGAAGAGGGAGAAGGAAGGCAGGAGGAGTGAAGAGGGAGAGAGGAGACGAAGGGGGATCAGCCGTTTCTCTTCCGCTGTAGTAGGCCTATTTCGTATTTTTATCCTCCGCGTAATTCTTTTTTTTTTCATATACTTCTTGCTTTCTGCATCGATACGGAGGAAATCTGATTTTTTTCCCGTCTGCGACTCGAAGGAGAAGCGTCTACCGTATATGGAGCATCTCTAATTTCATGATCATGCTGGCATACAAAGTTACGGGGTGTCGTGTATTATTGCCTTCGTTGCAGGCTCTAGCCATCTCGTAATGCAATCAGAAGTTGAACGTGCAGTGACTTTCCGTCCGTAAAAAAAAAAGAATGACGAAAACGAGTAGTACTGATTCCTTCATCGGCTCCTGGAAGTTATCATTGACATGTGCAGAAATAAGCATCGTCAAGCAGTAAGGCCCTTTCGGGTATTAATTCCCACCAGCCGACATCGATCCCCACCTCGTTCCTGCGGCGCTGGTACGGTATTTTTGAACTCCAAATGCGCGCAGCTGGGGCACCCCCTGCGACGCTCCACAAGCAATCCACCTTTGGAGCCGGGGGGCGAGGCGGGGGGGGGGGGGGGGAACATTCG
>CAJPEV010003632.1:3665-29133 GCA_905338385.1 Darwinula stevensoni | reverse complement strand
GCCGTCTCTGTGAGACTCCTGCAGATCAACGAGACCACCTGATGGATTGCCCTGCAAAGGGAGACTCCAGTCTCATCTCCAAGCTACAGGAACTGCAAGCCCCCACATCAGAGTGAACCAACGACCCCAACACCATACTATTTTCCCCATTGACTGTACTTCTTCATATTTTGACAATGCCAATGCACTGTCCTGACTGAGGACGAAAATGAAATAATACAAGTACTTTATTTTCGAGCCAGCGTGTCAAACACCATGATATGAATTAGTTTGATCACCCTAATGAATAAATGAAGTAAATGCTTCATGATGTCATATTGTCCATGATTAAAGAATCTGCAACAACTTTGTCGATGTCTGCATTCAGGCCTTTCTGTTAAGCACACCTTTTTTATTCATTTGTTGGAACACGTCCATGACCCGTGGCATCGAGAGTTGCACTGGGCATTATTGGCTACGCACTTGCACTATTTTTTTTAGATGCATCGTTCGCAGTGGCGTATTTAAAGGGGGGCAACAGGGGGGGGGGGGGGGTGGCTGCCCCCCTGGTACCCCTGTGACTGAGTCTGGCGTCCCTTTGGAGATAATTTTTCCCCCTGATATCGCTTGGGTGGGGTTTGGCCCCCCCACCCGGGAACACTGTTGTTAGAGAGTTGGTCTTCTCTTAGAGCTCCAACAGATAATAATTGAATTTCGTGCCAATTATCACGGATTTGAAGGAGGGTTAATCAGACGAAAACCACTAGAGCTGTTGAAGAACGAGAACGTTCACTCTCACTTGTATCGCACTGAACAAGATGAGAGAATAAGGCTGTCAGTGAAAGCGACAGGATGAAGGGACCTCCCTTACCGTTTTTCCAAGGCCAGACACACTACATGTAAGTCTTATTCTCGATTTAAAAAACCCATCTAATTGTATATCATTAGGAGTCTAGATATCCCTCCTGAACTTGTACAAAAGTCCATCGTGTGGGTTAACTTGCATAAGAAAGAATGCATGCAAGTTAACATGCATAGGAACAGTGGACGGGTTCGGTATATTTTTTGCAAGTTTAACTTGCACCGAAAGGTCAACTTGCATACGACATAAACATTGCTGCTGGTCCTCATTTTCTCTATTAGAATCAATCTAATATCATAATGCACATTTCTTGAAATGGATGCAATTTTCGCCATTGTCATTATTCGAATGGAGATCGAAAGACTTCTGGAATAGTGAATCCTCTTCTTCGAAGGTTTTTTTTTCAGGCTACTTTGAATTGCAAGCAACAGATCGGTCTATTTTATTTTTGCGTTGTCTCTTCTGCAAGAATGAGGCACCATTTGTAATTTTTGTATCTCGCTTCACCTTGTGCTATTCTGTCCTTCGGATGCCTTTTTCACATTTAACTCTTCCACCATTCCAATCCTTCGCTTTCGGTGTGAAGAAAAAGCCATGAAAAAGCCAACTCATAAAGTCGCTTCCGGGCTACTGGAAACCCAAGTGATGGAAGTACAATAAATGCTTGGCAGAAACCCTTTCCGCTTCTTGTCTCAGTTCAGGCTATCGTCCTAGACGGCGAAACTCAGTATTTCCACCACCTTGGTGAGTACAAACACACTGATGTTTATAGGAATTCCAAATGCCTTTGAAGCAGCATAGCTACTGAAAGATCCAGTTCTAACAGTTAATCCAACCCTGTTCGAGTTCTCCTTAGTGTATTGACACTTTTTATTCAATGGGTAATACTTTCTAGTAGGGCTGTCAATTTGATTAGATTAAGTGAACGATTAATCGATTAAAGTATTAATCGCGATTTAAAAAATTAGCCGAAATTAATCGAATTTTAATCGACCCCCTGATCTCCCCCGAGTGCCTCTTTTTCACCTTATAACTTTACTGTGTAGTTCATAGTTTTGTAAAATAACCGACAACGAATGCTTTATCATAGGAATGAAAAGTAATGATGGCTGATAGAAGGCATAGGCGTTTTCGCATTGCTCACTCTTCCTCAAAAACGACTTACTATTTTTGGAAAAAGGGAACACAAATCAAAGCCATCGTTTTTAGATTATTCCAAAAAGAAGCTTCCTGTCCCTTCGCATCCACAAGCGTACAAGAAAGTCGTAATGAAGCTGCAAGGGTAAGCACAGAAGGAAGAGGGGGGTTAAGCAGGGACATGGGACAAGAGAGGCGGGATAGAAGATCATGTAAAGACCGGGGGAGTGAGAGGTGTACGTGTAACGTACGTGTAAATGCACCGACGAAGGTCTGTCGGAGTCCCGGGAAAGTAACCGAGAGAGGAGGAGAACTGAGGGAAAAATGGAAAGGAAAGTGTGAAACCCTCTCCTTTTCCTTGTTTGCTCCTATTTTTGCTCTTCCATCCTGTGTTGCCCGAAAATCGTCAATGAATCTTTAAATCTCAGCGTAATGAAATGTCACTATACGTCCAATCATTTTGGTTACATTTTTGCATCCTTCTGTTATGGATTGACTAAATAGCAAAGGGCCTCAGTGCGCTTCTTTCCTTACCTTTCATGATTTATCTAAGTTGTAACTATTTTCTTTCCGATCGGAATGTGTGACATGTAGGATGAACTAGTGTTATGTATCATAATAACTGTTGTGTTAGCGACTGCATCGCCTTGAGTCACTTCCTGAGGCTCACCTAGGAATTGGGCATGACACAAGCAGAATCATTACCAATGTCTAGGACATGATTCAAGGAGGAACTATGGGATCGATTAAAATTCTATTAATCGATCAAATTTTTTAGTCGATAGACAGCTCTACTTTCTAGGTATCTGACAATTAATTGGAGCAAAATTATTAGTGGGTCATTTTTTTCCCGAATTGCATATGGCCACTCCTAATGCATACATCACTTTCAAATGATAACCCTGTTTAATAAGTAGCAGCGGATTATGACATGGTCACATCATTTGATTATGACAAAAACTGTCATAATCAAGTGATGTGATTATGTCCAATGTACGAGGTATAGGCTTAAAACACCACTGAATTCTATATTTCCTACGAATGAATTTGAAAAAAAAGAAAGATTAAAATAACTATTGGGCAGGAAATCATGACTCATAATTGGTCATGAAAACCAGATCTCTAGCATACATGGAGTCAGTCAGGGCCATCCATGCTGATTGACGTAAGCCATCTTGAATCGGTGTTGATTCATGCAAAGTCCCACAACATTGCACACGTTGGTAGCACACAACGTTGCTTCCAAGTTGGCTGCGAATGGGCTTGGGCCCACATCGACGCTACGGCGGCAGCCATTTGATCAATGTTGGCTGCCAAGTCTACGAGGGACCAACGTTGGTTCCCCACGGTTGTCCCTCGTATGCTTGTCCCACGGCCCCACTTCGGGACAACGTCAAATGCCGATGTGCGCCATGACATTCCGGGGATCAAAGAGAGGTTTTGATCGAGACTGAATTTCTGAAAATAATTGTTTAGCATCCTTACCGGAGACCTTGCGACCGAATCTCTTTCGGTCTGGCTGGAAGAACTCCAGGAAGTAGTACTTCCTTCACATTCCATAACAGAATTTGAGCCCAATTTGGCCCTTCATCCACTATGGAAGTGCTTGTCCGGCAAGATTCGGATGATCATGTCTTTCATCACACCCGAACCTCCCGAGGGGAACCAGGCCCAGCCTCTACCATCAAAGAAGAAAGATTTGTTTTATTCTCACTATATCGAGTGAAGCCCCAATTTGAATCATGCTTCTTTCACGATTAACAAGAGTCTGTTTGGACTGCTTAACCCCTTTAAACAAAAGAACTGAGACATTCGAGTGTCTTCCTTTACGTTTTGAATGGAAGTGGATCAAGTACCGCAGAAAGGTACTGGGGTCATACATTTATGGATCACTCCCTGATCCCACTGAAATAGCAGCTGCATAGTCGCCACCACGCATCAACTGTGGGAAGCTTTTCTTCAAGTAACTGAGATACAGTAGATGTCACATCCTGAGTCTTGACAAATGTTGGCTGCCGTCCTAGCGGCGATGAGGGGCCAACACGGGCAGCCCACTCCGAAGTTAGGCCACTTTTCCCACTCGCAGCCAACGTGGGCCCAATGTACGAGTATTGTGCTGCCGGGGATCTTCACTGTTTAGAAACTTGTGACATTATTGAATGGAAAGCACCTTTATGGCCACACTTCACTCATGGTCTAAATCCCCCAACATGTCCTATCGATCAAGGAATGCAGCTCTCTGCTTTTTGCTCCACCCGATCTGCCGAGTGTTCTATGCAGCGTGAAAAAATTTACGATTGTCTCTGTCTGAATTTTTCATATTCCCCCCAAATTCTTCATATGCAGCTAAAAAAAATCTGCAAAAAATCACCAATCTTAATAAAATGCATCAAATTTTGAGAGTAAATTTACTTTATCTGTCACCACCAGTGAAAAGGAAGGCCAGTGGAAGTGACTTGAGTCAAAAACTTTTGGAACGCTCCTCCAACACAAAAGGTTTCCCTGTGGCATTCTGGTCTCCGGTCAGAAAGCCGCAAGGAAAGACAATGTGTTTCGACTGTGACTTTTTAAAATTATTATTATCATTTTTGGTCATGCAGGATAGAGGGAAAACTGTCTGAAGTAAATTACAGGGCTCTCCTGCTTTAGAGCTGATAATTGCTGCAACTGCTGTTCCTACATGGCCATCTCTTCAGTCCTTTTATCTTCTGTGGAAATTCATTACAATAAAAATTTCTCAAGAAGGAAAAGGTATCGAAATCGTGAAGGAAATATAACAATCAGAATTGACTCACAGTTGATCTTTAATTATTCTCCTTGAGAAGGATGAACTCATATTTTCGTGAGATGTGAGTTTAGAACACAACTACTGGTACAATGGTGCGAAATATGATGAAAGGATTTTGGCTGATTTCAGGTGGGAGTGGGCCACCGGTAGGCCCGGGAGGATCTGGAGGTTTGCCGCCTGGATTTGCAGAAATGTTTGGAGGAACACTTCCTCCCGGAATTACTATGCCCACAGGTGAGAGAATATGGTAGTCAGGAACCTCTGGTTGAAAGACATGCAAACCACATCAAATTGATCGGCCTACATGGTGTCTTTCCGTGTCGAATCAGCTATTTCATTTCCTACCTACAGTGCTGTAGAATAGAACTTAAGCAGAAATCTGAATGCTTTTTATAAGTAGGCCTTCTTTGCTATACGGGATGGTCCAAGAAAAGGAAAGTGAATTGTTATTTTTCTTTCACTTTCCATTTCAATTGCTTATAACTGAACCGAAATGCCTCAGTATTACTTAGCTACACAGCAAAAAAAATAGAGGTGAGATCCCGCACTCTTAAGGGTGTGCATGTTTTGTCACTGGACAGCTACCCTGGTGGTTTCATGGCCACCCTCAGGTGGAAATGCCTTACCCTCTTTTCAAGACAACATCAATTTATTTACGAGCAGCACACGCCCCTCGGCATCGCCCCCCGGCGATATATAGGGTAGTTTTAAAAAATGCTCTACAGTTTTCTATGGGAGAAACAGTTTCATAAATGTAGCAAAATAATTACATTGGATAAGCGATCCTTATTTGAGGGTTACAAGGAGTTGAAATGCTTGCCAGCGTTTTTTCAGCACTCCTGCCTAAGTCGTGCAATGCCCATTTAGAGATGTATTAAAGGTGCTTAGAGGTGGATCATTCCACCTCAAGTGAAGTGATTACCTGTGCCCGTCCGTCTCAGAACTCAATGAATTTTTCAACAATAACTTTTCAAGCGACTGTTGGATCCAGCTGATACTTGAAGGAGAGGTTCATGAGTCTTAGAGGTTTTTGTTTCACTTCTGCAAGATGGCGCTGTATCCCGATGGCGCTGCTGTTGACTGGGTGACCGAGGGTGATTTAAAAAAGGTTTAATACTTCACCTATAAACTGTGTAACAGGACAATGCATGGCTCAGAGAATTGCTCAGGAAAAAACAAGACAATCTTTTCAACACCTCCTCTATGTCCAATATCAGGAGTTTATGAATCTCATCTTTTTTACTCGAATACACGAATCGTACTTTCTCCCTTTGAAGACAGTGAAGCTTTTGTTAATCACCCTTGGTCACTTAATCACAGGTAATCACATCACTTAAGGTGGAATGATTCACCTCTAAGCACCTTTAATTCACCTCTTAATGGGCATTGCACGACTTAGGTAGGGGTGCTGAAAAAAAAACTGCCAAGCATTTCAACGCCTTGTAACCGTCAAATATGGATCGCGTATCCAATGTAATTTTTTTGCTACATTTATGAAACTGTGCTTCTCCCATAGAAAACGGTAGAGCGTTCTTTTTTAACCACCCCATACCTTCCCCCGGGAGATGCATTCAAGGTCACTCTCCATTCTCACCCCTGGTATTCCGTACTCTCCCTTGGAAGATTCATTCTCACCCTTCATGAGTAACGCAATCCTTCCTTATTGGAAACGCATATCGTAATGCTGTAATTCCAGTACTAATAATGTATTGTTGATATGGTTCAATGTTTTACCATGGAAATGGAATGCTTATCAATTATCGCGTGATAGATGTCCAAAAAGATTTGTTGGTTCAGGTTAGTGTGCTCTCTTGTGGATGGATACGTGATTGGTTAGGTCAGAATTTGTTCCATCTCCCCATCCATTGTGTCGCGCTATGTGCCTAGCACGCGCCTATGCATATGTGATCTTATCCCCTCACAAGGAGACATGCTAATAGAACGGGTTTCAAGATTTGTTCCTTCGTGGGAGCCCACTTCCGAACTTTTACTATGCTGGCGTCTTGGATTTGTGTTCAGGTCTGAATTCCTCTTCTTCCTTCCTTAGGGTCAGTACTGCCAGACGTCTCCCTGGGCTGGCTTTCATCTTTAGATAATTATTCTATCGTATGACGTTCGAAAAGCAAGATTAAAATTGGATGTCTTATTTGGAGATCCACGCGATGGCTTCCTCAGATGCTGAGTGAAGGCCTCCGGTAACAGACCTTAACGGTGTCCAGCAACACTACACGAGCTACCAGACCCTGAGCACAGGTGTCAGCGTGAACCAGTAGCGCGTAGAAGGTGAAAACCTCGTCCACTGACGTAGCCGACACAGGACATGCCTAAGCTAGCTCGCTTGTCCATTGCCTGAGGGTTAGGTCGTAGCCACACTCTTAGCTTTTTACTCTAAAAATGGGTAACAAAGTCGTGTAACTTTTTACTATTGAATAGGAGTAACCTACGGAGTAACATAGTGGAAAATCGCAGATAAAAGGTTACAAACTTGNTCGTGTAACTTTTTACTATTGAATAGGAGTAACCTACGGAGTAACATAGTGGAAAATCGCAGATAAAAGGTTACAAACTTGGAATGAAATTTTTTTGATGCACTAGTGTGTTCATGTAAAAGGAAATCAACCCTCTGTACTCCATCAACATCTCCTGTGGCAAATTTCCCTTGAACTGGATAATGATGTTGAAGTTCCTCTTGATGTTATAATTCTCGGAAATGTTGATGAGGTTCAGGGCGTAGGTATTCATTTTAATGAGTAATCCAGTGAAAAAAAAAATTAATTTTTCGCTCGATCGAATCCGTACAGGACACAGCCGATGCAGTCACCTGCTCCAAAAGTGGAAGATGCGCGATGACCAAGTGCGACTGTGGACACGAGTCCCAGACCATCGAGCACATCACAACGACCTGTTCAAGAGTAACAAATTACAAAATTTTGTTGCCCCATTTTCAGAGTAACATAGCTAAGAGTGCAGGGACCTCTGCGGTGGGGTCGGTGACGAGATGGTGGTTCTTGATGCCGCATCCATCCCATGCTGCTTTTCATCTGGATAGCGGGTCACCATCAGCAGCGCGGATGTTGGCTGCAGTTTCCCAGAACGGTCTGCGCGATTTTAAGCGCGTTCGTGGAGGATGCTTCAGGTCTTGATGGATTGGAAGGTCTGGGTTGTTTTGTGATTTTTTCCATCCCGCATAGTATGGCTACATAGCGTCGTGTGGCAGGTGGGGCGATATGTGACAGCGCCGGCAAGCCGCCACTGTCGGAGTGGACTTGAGAGTCCTAAACACAGTCCTCAAAAAGCGTTTAGCAGCACGTCTACAAACTTCGTGTGGCGGCTGCGGGACCATGCGGCAGAACAGCACGTGTATTCGGCAGCAGAATGTACTATCGCAACTGTTGCGGTTCGAAGCGTTCTGGTCGTGCTGCCCCATTATGTTCCAGCAAGTTTTTTTTTTTTTAACCAGGTTTACCCTGGTTTTCACTTTTTGACCGGTGTTGGTAAGGTGAGGCCGGAATGTGAGCCTGTCCAGAGTAACGCCCAGGTATTTCTGCTCGGGCTCGTGTTTGAGGCGTCCACCACAGAAGACGTTGAGTTGCTGAGCCGCAGCGCTGATGTTCAGGTGGAACGTGGACACAACCGTCTTTTCTGAGTTGGGGCGGAGGCGCCAGTTTCGATAGTAGCTTTCGAGAAGCTCATGGTCGCTTGTCAATGTCCGGTTTGCTTCAGCCAATGTTTTTATTTGTTTTTTGAATTTGCGAGATATCGTGATGAACGTGTCCGCGGCGTAGATATTAAATAGAGCCGGTGCAAGCACCGAGCTCTGCGGGAGCCCGTTGTTGAGCGTGCGAGTTCGGCTGATCTTGTCGCCGAGGTAGACGCGGAGCTTGCGGTTGCTCGTTTGGGCGTTGGTGAGTCTGAGCACCTTTCGGCATTGGTTGATGTCTGAGAGTTTCAGCGGCAAGCCTTCGTGCCAGACCGTGTCGTAGGCCAAAGACAAGTCTATGAAGGCAATGACGGTCTTCAACTGCTCCTGGAAGCCTGCCTCGATGTTGGTGATGAGGGCAAGAACCTGGTCTGAGCTGATTCGTCCTTATTTGAAGCCTGCCTGTTCTATTGGGAGAGCGGCTTCCAAGGTCGGTTTCATGCAGTTCAGGATGAGCCGATCGACTAATTTGTAGGCAGTTGATAGCAGGGCGATAGCTCTCCAGGTCTGTGGCCGGACTTCCTGGCTTCAAGATTGCGACCACTTTAGTGTGTCGCCAAACCTCCGGGATTTTTCCGGTGTCGAGGACATTGGAGGCGAATTTTGCCGATAGCTTCGCCCATTGGATCCCAGGTTCTTGAGGAATTCTGGGTAGATGCTGTCGGTCCCGACGGCTTTCCCAGATTTGGTGTCTGAAAGCGCGTTGTCCACTTCTTCCGCAGTGAATGCCGTAGAGAAGATTGTGTGCTGTGCAGCCTTTTGTACAGAAAGGTTAAATATCAATAGTTTTTTTACTCTACGCTTGTTTTCGGTAGTGGTCGGGGCTTTTGAATTGGCTTTAAGGTAGGCCGCAACGGCGTCGGCACTTACCATTGGCGGCTCTGGAGGAGGCATTGAAGCAGCACCAAGGCGGCTGAGCAGGTTCCAAGGCTTCCTGCTAGAATGCGAGAAGTCAAGATGTTCCGTGACTTCTCGCCAGGGTGATAATCTGCCTTCGTCTAGGGAGTCCAGTAGTGCTGTTGCTGTGTCCGGGTCTCGCAACCTGGACAACCTTCATGTGGTCCTCCTGTGAATGCTAGTTCATCAAGAATTTACCCAGCTAATGTCATCAAGAAGACGACCGAAAGCCCGGTAATGGCCTCCTGGTCAGAAAAGCAAGAAACCATCTTTAGATAATAATATTTTGGGATTCCAATGTGTTCCTCTTCGCTGTAAGAAGGAAAAAAAAAGGATACTGGAAGAAATCTGAGAGGCGTGGCTTAGCTTCTCTACAGGCGACTGAGGTGCTATCTTACATCGGCAATGGTAACCTTACCTCTACATGAATAGCCAGCTGCTTCGACCAGTGAAAGCGAAAGGACAGAAGGATTACATGCTTATTAAAGGGCGGTTAAAAAGGATGCCACTGAAATGCGTTTTAAAGTCGCCCTTCTCATCAGGGCACCCCTTCAATTGGAATGTAGTTCCCTATAGGAAGATTTTCCTTTCTTTCCCCTGCCTTTTCTCCCACGCATGACTAGACAGCAGGTCCCATATTCACTTTTTAAAGTTTACCCAGTTAGATTACTGAATAGGCGAACAATGCACAGGCCTGGAGGAGCCTCGGTTAAACCAAACCATTGCACATGATGAAGAACGAAATAAGGAGAAGACAAAATTTAATCCTCGGTTACTTCCCTCCTTCGCAAGATTTGGCCATGAGGTGGTGCGTGTTCTGCCTCCTTAATTAATTAATGAATTAATCCGACCCTGCTTTTGTAGTTGAGCCCGAGCACCCCCTGGGGCGAGGATTAACCCGAAGGGGTCATTCCTTCGGCAGGGGTAAGCATGACCGAGGTGGGTGAGCAAAGTGGGGTGAGGATGAGTTCAGAGTTTCAGATGAAAGGACTAATGCATTCCCCGACGGTACTCACATTCACCCATCTGATAGTAAGGGGAGCCAGCACACCCTACACTCACCTTTATTTTCTGTATCGACATTACGATTATGTGAACGACTTTCTGCACTTGGGCCTTAATATCTAGCAGCTATTCCAAATCGAGGCACAAGATATCGTTACCATTACGGTACCACGTACTTCATAGACCGGAAATTTGTGTTAAAAATGGAAATACGATTGACGTTTTCTTTTTGCGAAAAATCACCCCACGGGAAGCAAACACATTTTTTTTATCTCCACGAAGCTCAAATGGGATCTCCCGTGAGTCGTTCTGGCACTCACTGAGGATGACTCTTAACGGCGATTCATTCGCCATCGCTCTACGAGGTATTTATGGTGAAAACTTTGTTTATTCAAGCAAATGCCAGGTGGTAGGGCTGCAGCTGAATCATTTCATAGCATTCCTTTACCTATAACCCTTGACCTCGTGCACTGATTGCACCGAGCCCATGGACATTTAAATTCTCACAGTCGATGTGCATTCAATAGCATCCACTACGTTAGAGGCCGTGATGGGTAACATTTTTCTCCCACTGCAAAATTCGTGTTCTTTCGAGAAAATTCGAGTTCTTCGTGAAAATAAAAAATGATAGATCATAGCAAGTTTTATCCTATGAGAAGGACAAGTCCTTGAATGCTCAGGATTCAGTTTAAAAAAAAAAACCAGCTCTTTGTATTCAGCAGTTTGGATGCAGTAGCCTTAACAGACACATATACCACAAAGTATTATATTCTGTGGTAGTCAGTGCTCTTTTCGCAGGTGTCATCTTGTACCTTTCGTTCCTTGGGCCTACGACTTACCTCAATCCAGCTTGAATTATCAGTTCCTTGGATATTCGACGTTTGCTTTTACGTGGCGACCTCAGCATCTTATCCACAATTCTCCCAGTGTGCTCATGCGCTTACGGCCCGATTTTCCAGCATTCTGCTTGCACACCAATCCAATTTGAGAAAACAATTAATAAATGAACAATATATTTTCATCTGGTGGAGCATCTTCTTCGAAATTATCTTGAAAACCTATTTTCACAATTTCCTAAGATGGTTCATCATTCCTACCACCACTAAAACTACAAATATAATGCTCTACTATTCTTACTCGCTCCTACACTGAATGCAAATGCCTTTACGTTCAGTTGCAATAACCTGAAATGAAAAGGAATGAAAATCAAATTTCACTTACCTTTTTTCCCCCACCCTGAACAATGGAGTCTGTCATACAAATGCTGAATTATCATGTATTCTTTCGGAAGGTCGGGGAAGACCAGACTCGTTTCCAACACCACCCGCGGGTAAGTGCTTTCAATTGCTCAGTTTATAACAGAAAGTATTCGTGATTCCACAGTTGCTTATTCCATTGAATGCTCTCTTGTTTCCCATGTGGTCCCTTTCAATGTTTTCCCCTACAATTAGGCAGACATTTTCCCTCTAGTGAACCCACTTTTCGACTCCAAAATTAAAGATCCCTTGGGTTATTCATAACCTTACTGCTGTCCTCTGTCCGTGCATCATGTGTCGGTAAAAATAAATGAACTACCATTGTGAGCTTCAGAGCTAGAAGGAGCCAGAAATCTGACATGAGGAGAAAAAAGAGATGGGTCAGAACTTCATGCCACTGTTTGCGGATTTATGCGCCAGGTGGATTCAGGCATCGCTTTTCTTGCTATAGAAACAATCCACAAACTGAAAATGGCGTCCATAACCATTCCACTCATTTGCTTTTTCTGGTAAATTCAGAATGTTGGTTCTTTAAGCAAATGAGCGTCTCAATACAGGTCTGAAGTTGTAACCGAAAGATAGGGCAAATCTGGGAATTCCTCAACACTCGTGAAACTGGAGGGTAATTCCGTAACATGTCACTTTTCCGCTGTATCATTTCCCTGTAAGAACCTCAATCGGTACCATATCTAGTATAATGGATAGTGCCATAAGTGCTGTGACATCACTGCGATCACAGCTCTTTCATCTCAACTGGGCAAATAACAACGTCGTGTGGACAACGGAAGCAAGGTGCTCCTCCTCGCTGAATACTGTGCTCTATAGCGAGAGTCTGATTGATCGACACGAGTCGAACATTATCTATAAAAATATTTTAGGGCATATGGCAATGTAGATTGCACCTCCATTCAGTCCTTTGATAGTTTTAGAACCGAGAAAGAGGTGATCGACATGCATAACTGCTTAAATATCATCAGTGCAGACGTTCCGGAATTGCCCGATCGGAAAATGAACCATTGGTAAATTCCGTAACTTCTTGCAGGGACATTTCCTGTATTCTCCTGACGGCAAGGTTTTTAATTTCGCAATTTCGCAGGTCGCATCCGACTTCCAATTCACACTTACCTATAATAAGTTGGGATATTGCCTTCTGCAAAGAAAGGAAAAACCCCAAAGGTAAAACCAAAAAAGCAGCGAGAGCCAGAGGACGAAGGAAATAGCCAAAAACATTCAGCAAGAAGGACAGGACAAGCAATAAGCATTTGCTGGAAGATCAAGACGCGACAATTAACGCCACAAAGTCTGGAGTCAAGTCAAGTTCGGAGTGCCACGAACAACCATAAATGATAATAGAAGAGGATTGACAAATTATGTTTCAAAATTGGAATTGGAGAGTATGATAATTTCACGGTGGATTGTATAAAACTGACTTTAGCGCAATGAAGCTTTCAATTTCCATTAACACCGCTAAAGGAGGTTTAAACTTCCATTACGTTAAAGTCAGTTTTATGCAATCCACCCACTGTCTTGAAATAAAATAATATCACCAGGATTAATTTACGGCATACGTTAGAGGTCCTTCCCCTTTTAAACACGTCTTGAGGCCCCCACTTTCCATCGCCGAAAAAAAATACCCAGGGAAAAGACAAAAGACACCCTTTACTTGTCATGGGGAGTCTCGGAGACGGCCTTTCTCACTTCGTTAGGTTGTCTTTTTCTTGTACTTTATACCTGAATTCCTAGTAATTCTGAACATGGGAAGAAGTATTATCCATCATTACCAAAGTGTAAGGGCCTGAAAACTAATAACTTCGCTCTTGAGCGAACAGGCATGGAAGAAGTAAGGCTTGCGGAATTAACAGATTTGCCCTAATACGCAGATAAAGCGTATCGTTTTAGCGATGCCAAGAAGCCTTCATTGCTGGCGTCATGCAACAAGTTCACAGATGAAAAAATTGTATTGTGCAGTTTCAGGCGTCCATCTGAAAAGGGCACCTGTTGAATATTCATCAACATACCCTGTATCTGGTTTTCCCTCTGTAGTAACAATTCCCAGGACTTTAATAGCAACCAAGTGAATACGTTTTCCCCTACTCTTTGAAGGTCCGGAAGGTCGAAAATGAATTATTAATTGGTTAATTGTTATTTATTTCTCTAATAGTTCAACAACATTGGGTTTTCAGGTGGATCTGGGAAACCTGGAAAACCTGGAACTTCTGGTTCTGGTGGAATTCCTGGGATGCCGGACAATCTGCCACCAGGAATGCCAAGACCACCATCACAAGGTTTTATTCTGGCAATTCGTTTCCTTCTCTGCTCTGTGAGACTTGCTTTCCTGGTTCACTGACATAAATCCCCTCTTGTAGGTGGATCTGGAAAGCCAGGAGGAGGTGGGAAGCCAGCACCATCGCACCCAGAAGAAGATGACCAATCAAGTGCTTCGGATTATACTGACAGTCAAGATTCATCTTCTGGTAGGTTTGTTATGCAAATTGTAATCCACTTCCCATTTAGTCCCATTTAAAAGGGCTTGTCGTCTTCATATCAAGCGGAAACTGCATTTTACTCATTCACATTCCTTTCGGTCGGAATAAGCAATGAACACTTTCGCAAAGTAGCTGCAGTGGGTATCGTAAATAAGCTGCTTAAATAAATACAGGTAGAAACGCACTTTCAGACCGAAATGCCCTTTCACTCATTGTGGATTTTACGTACAGTCGTCTCATATAACTGTTTTTTCTTTTGAAGACTTTTGAGGCTGGTAAGTGGATTGATTTGTTATCAGCTTGACTTGACATCGGTCCCTGGTTGACTCAAGCAAGTCATGCGATAAAATCTGAGTGGAAGCCCTAGCGTGCCTTGTAAGGGAGACCCCTGAGCACTTTGCTCTCCCATCTATAGATGTAAGATGTTAAATAACCCCGATGGTGAAAGCTCAATTATTACGAAAACATTTACATTATTACATTATTACTGAATAACCGCTCGAGCAGAGTTTACACCTCCATGGTTACAGTGGGTGTTCCAAAAGTTTCTGACCCTCTAAAATAAAGATAGAGATAATATTAACATGAATATAGGTATTTAATTACATCACACATGGTCAAGAATATCCCAGGTACCTATTCCTACATCAATACCCGATGTGACTTCCACGGACCTCCAGAAACCTCGGATCAACGTCCCGAAGCTCGTATTGCGTACCCGACTCAGCCGCGTCTGCAACACTAGCTATTCCACCTTGAAACTTTTGCACCCACTCATAAGCATCGCTTCTTGAAATACACTTCTCGTCCTAAACTGCCCTGAGTCTGCGATACATTTAATTGACATTCACACCATCTTCGACAAAAAAACGGATCAGGAAACACAACTCTTCCTTGGTGCAATCAAGATCCTAAGCCGCCATTTTTCGTAACACACGAGACGGCAGCAAAGCCAAAAATCACCATTTTCACGGCGCTGATATTCTAACAAGCAGTACTATGTGCGAAATACGTTGCAAGTTATACAGTATTTCCTGCGTTACGATCGCAGATGTCCTGTTACTTTTTGACTCACCCTCGTACTTTTGCGGGCATTGAATAGAAAAAATTTTCAATTTTCAAAATAACCCACGTTTTTTTTGGCCCACCCTGTACTTCAACGGGTGTTTAAATCACCTGATTTTGACCAAAACTCACAAATGCTGCATATGCGACATTTGTCAGGCTTTTTTTCCTTAAAAAGTTCTTGCAAACTCATACACAGGAAGACGGTAAAGTGGATTGGGTTAGATCAAGAGTGGGCTACTCTTTCCTACACTTCGACCACTGATCGCTACCTCACAGAGCATTCTTCATTTACACAGTTTTCCCTATATCCTTTTCACATCTCACACACACATTCTTTCACAGTCTCTGCCAGTATTGCGTACTCTCAAAGTGAGGTTCATCATTATTTACCCATGTGCCTTGTCTCATGCTCATATAAGTCGGAGGTTGAACCTTTTGCCAACATTCCTCCGGTCAGAAGGTCACAGTGAAAGGCAACATCCTCGGGTTGCGTCACCCTTTTCCTCATTTTGGCTATGTAGTATATCGGAAAAACTGTCAATAAGTAAGGTGCACGGACTGTGCTGCGTTAGAAATGATAATTGCTGGGACTGCTCTTCTTAAATGGCCATCCCTTCAGTTCTTTTAGCTGCAGTATCGAAATAGCGAAGGAAATCTAGCAATCAAAGTAGATTCACAGTTGACCCTTAATTCTTGTCTCTGGGAAGGACGAACTCATATTTTTGTGAGATGTGAGTTTATCAATAGGCACAGTAGCGCCTATTACCTTTCTTCCACCCCTTCCCGCCGCAAAATTCAACCTCCCCGTATTTCTCTCTGAGACCATCAACAGGAAAGAAATTTGGCATACTTCTTCCTCTCTCACCACAGAATCGCTCCAGCAAATTTGAAGCTCCATCTCCCCGGGGTTATGGAGAACGCTGAATCTCGTTTTTGGAGGATGTGAATTTCATTCCGTTTTTTTTTCTCCCCCCCCTGGGTAGCCACTCCTGGGGGGTTTTCGGAGGAAATAGACCAACCATAAGAAAGATATTGACTCGTAGATGACGAAAAGTGGTTTTTTGCTGTTTGCGATGCTCCATTTCGCCACGAAAAAGGAAATTAGCTGTCGTTCAATTAGGCTTAGAGTGCTTCCTCCGGTACCGTCCCCCAATGTTGCCGGATACCGTGCCGAAATTATGCCAGATTCAAGACTGTTTCAACCATCGTATAGGCTCTGGATCTTCTGTTTTTTAATGTATGAGACATGTTTATGCTGATTTCATGAGAAGAGTTGAGAATGAAGCGGTGGTTAGCTGTTATTGATCGATGTGGTGGGATATGCAGATATCTTATCCGGTCACCCCTCAATTAACAGGATGGCGCGTATCATGGATTCCATGCTGTTTGAGGGCATTCTCTCCTCAGACCTATTCGAGATGGTTCGAGGAACTCGTGATAGGCCTAACGTTCCATGTCCCATTGAAATGGCTCATGAAACGCGAAACAGGCCTCCAATCGGTCTAACGTTACACGTCCTCTCTGCAATGGTTCATGAACGTATGAATAGGTCTGCGATTGGCCTAACGTTCCACGTCCTTAACCAGATGTCTCGAAGACCACGATTCATCCTCACAGGCCTAATTGGCGCCGTAAGTCGAGAATTGAGTTTCTTTTGAAAAGGAAAAGGTAGGCCTTGGCGTGACCTGAAGGCAGTCTGTTGGTTAGGCCTAGGCCTAACGTCAGTGAGTCCCGTAGAGAGGCCTGGGTGAAGAAAGGGAAAGCGATTGAAAATTGGTTTTCACATTACTTCATAACACCACTACTTCTGTAAGAACAATGGTACGAGGATTTGTGCTGATCTCAGGTGGAAACGGACCGGGAGGCTCGGGAGGATCTGGAGGCTTGCCGCCTGGATTTGCAGAAATGTTTGGAACACCCCCTCCCGGAGTTAATATGCCCACAGGTGAGAGAATACGATAATCAGGAACCTCTACTCAAAATACATTTAAACCACATGAAAGTGATAGGCGTCATGGCGTCTTTTTTTATTCTGAGCTCTCTACTTCGTGTTCCCACTTGGTGACATCCAAAAAATCCTGCATCTTTAGCCTTCTGAGACCCGTGGTACAATACCATTGACCTTCCTCGATGTATTTTCAGCATTTTTTGTAGCATTCTTAAAGAATTTGTCGAACATTATACTAAAACATATCGCTTCAGGTTCCTTGGTATCATGGCTACTTGTAAACAAAGTTATTTCCAGTTTTGTAGTTATATTCCAGTACATTGGATTTCCTCTCATTGCTTCCAGTTCGTGCGGTCAATCTTTTACCGAAGGGAAATCGAATAACTTAAGTAAACATATTTCAGCATTTATGAAGTTGTTGCACTCTATAAAATCCAAAGGAACATAAATAAGAATTTTTCCTAAGGAATGAAATTTCCAAGAATAGTTCTACAATAATATAAATGAAACTTTTAAATATTTTAAGAATTGTTCAATTACTTAAATTGTTAAAATTTCTACTGAACTTTGAAAAATGAAATCCCTTTCCCGCATGTACGTATTTTTTAACACTGAATTAAACTGTCTGAATTAAAATATAAGAAATTGTGAAATTTATTTTCAAACTAGACGTATCTAGTGAATTGGCTGGTTATATTTTTAGTTGAGAAAATCAAAACTAAGTGGTCGTTTTGAAAAGTGAAACTAGTCACTAATATTATATGTAAATACTTTATATATTTTCATGAAATGGAACAGTACTGGCATAGAAAATTAAACCTTTTTCATGATTGCCACTATAAGTACTGCACTATAAGTTTGGGCTCCATAGTGACCCCAAACAATATTTGATGTGCTATATCTTCGCTCTGACAGGGTGTCAGGTATTCCTTGACTTTGTCCCTTTATGGAACTAGAATACGTGTATAAATTGGAAACGGTTATGTACTGATGGCATACTTAAGAAAAAATCATGACTGGAGTTGAGTACCATTTCGTGTCATAGGTATCCGAGTATGAAAAGGGGTAGAATTCTGTTGTTTCTCTGCAGCTGCAAGGTTAAGTTCACTCATGGAGTTCATAATGACCACTAGGAATAAGTGAACTTGGAAACTTGATGTTTTGCTTATCTTGAGATTTGAATCGTCTGGAACTTCTTGGTATGAGACGGTCTTGGATATTCTGGAGTATAGGATACACTAGTTTTGATCCAAAAGTCTGAGAACATGACTTACCATTTTTTGTGGGTTGGGGTCCTGGAATTACTTGCTGGGGTCACTTTCAAAGTAGTCCCCTTGGGAGTCCACACACCTTTGCCAGAAGTCCTGCAGCTTCTCGAAGCACCTCGTGAAGCCCTCCTTTGGAATGGTTAGAAGTTCACGCGTCGCATTTGTTTGGATAGTCTGATGTCCTCAAATTTTTGACCTTTCAGATGCAACACCACAGAGCTCGAACACCCGCCTTATTTGCCAAATATGGCTCCGTATGATTTTTTCCTGTTCCATAATCTGAAAATACATCTGAAAGGCCGAAGATTTGAGGACATCCAGACTGTCCAAACAAATGCGACGTTTGAACTTCTAGCCATTCCAAAAGAAGGCTTTATGAGGTGCTTTCAGAAGCTGCAGGGCTGCTGACAGAGATGTGTGGACTCCTAAGGGTACTGCTTTCAAAGTGACCCCAGAAAGTAACTCCAAGACTCCAGCTCACAAAAATGGTGAATCAAATCACACCTCGTATATGAATCAAATTTGGTCTTCCAGTCTAGAATGCTCCATTGGGTATATATTCTTTGTTCAGCGTTGGAAATTGTAAATAATGTAAATTATACGTTGTAAGTTGCATTTGCCTGCTGGACAAGTTTCTTATCACATGATGGCTGGAAGGCTTGCCACGAATATCGCGAACATTCTTCGAGAGGACCTGCCTTCGGAAGATGATTCTGACAGCGATTATTAGGCATCAATTGTGAACTCGATTGCTTCATCAGCTTGCACATCATTGCTGGCGTCAGCAAGGCTCACAATGAAACGATCATACAGTTGTGGAATCAAAGGGACAGACAGATCTTTGCTAAATCAATTTCAAAACGGAGATTCAAACGAATTGCTCGTATCTTTCGGTTTGACGTCGCTGAAGCTATACGTCGACATAGAACAACGGACAAACCTCAGCCGATCAGAGTTGTATTTGAAACATGGGTATCAATGCCGCAAGATAGTTGCATCCCAAATGAAAACCTGACAGTCGAGGAACAGCTGGTCACTTTCTGAGGTCGCTGTCCCAAGCAATACATACCTTCAAAGGTCGGTAAGATGGAATCAAAATATTGGCTTTTTTTGCGACAGTACGACTTTGTACACAAAATGCAGGTCTATTGTGGTCGCAATGAAGGGGAAGTCAGAGTGTATAATCGGGATAGCGGGTCGGCATGGATATGGTGTGAGGGCTGGAAAGATCGGGACGGAATTTCACGTGCGATTTCTTCACCAGTCTTTCACTAGCACAACGGTTGAAAGTTGTCAAAATCAGCCTTCTTGAAAGGATTCGGAAGAATTGAAGTGAGCTTCCAACTAAATTGACAGCGGTAAAAAAAGGAAAATTTGTCAGTCTTCGCCTTCCAAGATGGAGCGACGCTGATTTCCTATTGTGAGAGAAATGGAAGGTCGTTGTACTTAGTACAATGCATTTTCAAGCTGAGAATTGTGAAACATAGGCAAGAAATCATTGATGATCCTGGATTACAATTCGACCAAGTCAAGAGTAAGCACCATGGACCGGATGACCCGGACTTACAACACCAAACGGAGGGTTCCACGATGGCTAATGGTGATCTTATGCAGCATTCTCGAGGTATGCACCCTCAGCGTCTGGATGCACCTGAAGGGAGATTGGGAATCTATTAGTTTTCATCGGCGGCGACTTTTTCTTCTTGAGCTAGGCAAAAGTCTCGTGCAAGCCAAGAGAGAGAGAGAGGAGAGCGAAAATTCCAATGAAACCAGCGGAAAATCTGAGGAAACGGGGACGGTGTACATATTGTGACAGATAAAACGATTTCAAGAAATCAACCTCTTGCGCCAGCTGCGGGAAATTATTGATGTGGCTCATTCAAAGGTCATCCTGTAACATTTGTAACAATAGCTGAGTCAAAATAAATAAACTTGTCCCTAACTTCTTCATATTACTTACAGGGTCACTAATGACCCAAATGGCACTCAACGTATGTGAAAGTTGTAGGTAATTTAAGGATTAAGCCGGCTCACTATATGATAGTGTATGTCATACAGATGTTGAATTATTGTGTCCTCTTTTGGAAGGTCGCGGAAAACCAGACTCGTTTCCAACACCACCCTCGGGTAAGTACTTTCAATTCCTCAGTTCCAAACAGATAGAATTCATGATTTCACTGTTACTTATTTCATGCAATGCTTTCTTGTTTCTATGTGATCCTTTTAAGTATTGTCCCATACAATTAGACAACAATTTTCCTGCTAGTGAACTCCAAAATTAAAGATCCCTTGAGTTATTCATAACACTAACTGCTGCCTTCTGTCCGTGCATCACGTGTCGGTAAAAATAAATGAGCTGCCATTGTGAGCTTCAATGCTTAGAAGGAACCAGAAATCTGGCATGACATGATGAGGAGAATAAGAATGATAGGTTAGGATTTCATGTCGCTGTTTGCGGATTTATGCACCTGTGAATTCTGGCATTAAAACAGTATGCTAGAATACGCACCGCCGTTCTTACTATGGAGACAATCCACAAGCTGCAGGTGGGATCTTTAACCATTGCCCCCCTTTACCTGTTCTTGAACCTTCAGATGTCTGGTTATTTTTTAAAATGAAGTGTCTCAATACAGGTCTCAAATTGTTATCGAAAGATAACACGCAGATATAGTGTATCGCTTAGTGGTGCCAAGAAAAGGTAAAGGTTCATTGCTGGCGTCATGCAACAAGTTCACAGATGGAAAAAATGTATTATGCAGTTTCAGGCGTCCATCTGAAAAGGGCAACTGTTGAATGTTCATAAACATATCTGGTTTTCCCTTTGTTGTATCAATCCCCTGGACTTTAACGGCAACCAAGTGGAATACGTTTTCCCCTGCTCTTTGAAGGTTCAGAAAAACGCCATGAATTAATGGTCATTTATTTATCTAATAGTTCAACAACATTGGGTTTTCAGGTGGATCTGGGAAACCTGGAAAACCTGGAACTTCTGGTTCTGGTGGAATTCCTGGGATGCCGGACAATCTGCCACCAGGAATGCCAAGACCACCATCACAAGGTTTTATTCTGGCAACTCGTTTCCTTCTCTGCTCTGTGAGACTTGCTTTCCTGGTTCACTGACATAAATCCCTTCTTGTAGGTGGATCTGGAAAGCCAGGAGGAGGTGGGAAGCCAGCACCATCGGGTGGAGGTGGAAGTGAAAGTGAACCTTTACCTCCAAGCCTTTTGGCCTTGTTAGATCCAGAAGGAGATGACCAATCAAGTGCTTCGGATGATACTGACAGTCAAGATTCATCTGCTGGTAGGTTTGTTATGCAAATCGTAATCCATTGGCTTGTCGTCTTCATATCAAGCGGAAACTGCATTTTACTCACTCACATTCCTTTCGGTCGGAATAAGCAGTGAATACGTTCGCAAAGTAGCTGCAGTGGGCATCGTAAATAAGCAGCTTAAATAAATACAGGTAGTATGGTGGAGATGGAGTTATCGTTTCCCAGAGTACATAGAATAGCCCTTCCCTATTTTCCGGGAATCTCCCTCACGGGTATATTATGTGACCTTGTCCTGTGTTTCGCCTTGGCTCATCATAGGTAGTAGTGAAAGCGGAAACTTCCTTATTCATTATTCCCAAATTCGAGATAGATTCCTGGATTTTAGACCAAAAGTAGCTTGTCTTCACAAACAGTAGCCCGTACATTAACGAAATAATTTCATTCACATGGTTCTCATGAAGAGCTTAAGTGGATATGTCTCCGAATCATTCTCCATAATTATCGTCCATACAACTAGGTGATAAAGAAGGGTACTTAGTTTGACGGACACTTAATAGAGCTGGAGGAGAGCCTCTCACCTTCTTAATTGGGTCTTTCTAAGGAAGGTTACACTTTAATCCAGGTCGGGTAATTTGCTAACCTTTTTAAAAGCATTTTTGACTTAGCCTATCAAAAAGATTAAATATATAACCAACGAAGGATAAATATGAGTTGCAGTTGAAACATCCTTTAGGGGATAAAAACTGAACCATTTTTTTCTAAAATACTCGTTGAATTTGGCTCGGCGTGACTTCTTCCTCTTCCCCAAGTTGAAATATGTCCCGAAAGGGAAGAGATTTGGAGTCATTGAGTCGATCAGGAACAACGCAACGAGAGCGCTTCATGGGATTACGAAAAGGACTATAAGTAATACAGTTCCATAAGTCAGTTTATCGGGGGGTTTTCAGCTATGCTAAATTCTTATTAACTTCGTTATTAATTTAAATTTCAAGAAGAAATTTTTAAGCGTGCGTCTTCCTTCACCAATAATGACCTATAATGAAAATAAAGACTTTTAACGATAATGGCAATTAACAACAAAAACACTATCACACGACATTAGTTAAATTAATTAAAGCGAAAATAGCTTAAAATACTTTGGTAAACTAATTTATGGAACACATTGTACTTCGAGACCTTGCAGGAGCGCTAGACAGTGTCTGCCCAATGAAACTACTTTGAAGGAGACTGCTCCCAATAGCCATTCATCAGAGAGAAACAAACGTTGCATCGTAACCTCAGGAAGAAATCATTCCCCAAATTTTTTTAACANTTCGTTATTAATTTAAATTTCAAGAAGAAATTTTTAAGCGTGCGTCTTCCTTCACCAATAATGACCTATAATGAAAATAAAGACTTTTAACGATAATGGCAATTAACAACAAAAACACTATCACACGACATTAGTTAAATTAATTAAAGCGAAAATAGCTTAAAATACTTTGGTAAGCTAATTTATGGAACACACTGTACTTCGAGACCTTGCAGGAGCGCTAGACAGTGTCTGCCCAATGAAACTACTTTGAAGGAGACTGCTCCCAATAGCCATTCATCAGAGAGAAACAAACGTTGCATCGTAACCTCAGGAAGAAATCATTCCCCAAATTTTTTTAACAGCCCTTGTACAAAGAGCGAAGAAATGTTGGACCCAGACATGATTCATTGTGAAATGACAGTGGCGCTATTTCAGTTAATAACACGAGAACAGATGAGCGGGAGCATGCAACCAGACAGCCGAAATTAAGAAAATAATTTCTTTTCCCCAGTAACCCTTCCGGCGTCATAAGCCTTTTGATTTCCGGACACTTCTATGAATGAATCTTACGATTCATGGTCGTGTTCGCTTAATTGTCCCTCGACGTGATGTCCATTCGTCGGTATATGTCTCGATATAGCGATTCGAATCACCCGGGTTCGACCCTCCCAAGTCTTTGCGAAAATCTCTGAATGGAAGCCCTAGCGTGCTTAGGGAGGGAGATTCTGAGCACTTTGCCCTCCCGGCTCTAGATATGAGACGTTAAATAACCCAGATGTGAAGGCTGAACCCGAGTATCGTTTCTACCATCTTTGGGGAGGCCAGTTCAAAACAGATGGTACCAATATCCATTGAGAACAATCGATTGAAAGCCCCTCCCTCCCGAATCTACTCACGCCGAATCGACCACAAGGTCAGTCCCGCTTTATTAACCCCTATAGCATCTTTCGCCTGGTACCGTATCACATAGGATCATGTTGTTTAAAAAGTAATGAATGCATCCCAACTGTCACAGGAAAGACTTAGATTCATACATTTTGGATATCCTCCTTGTGAGGAAGATGTAAATGTTATATTTTTATACAACAGAATAGTTTTATTGTGATGATGAAGACATTCTTGTTACCATGCTCCTAAACACGACTAGAGTCCACCTTCGCCTGGCCCTCCGAGCCCTCCTAGACCTCCTAGACCTCCGAACGGCGGACCTAAACGTCTTTACAACGCAGGAACACCCCCTCCCGGAGTCAATATGCCCACAGGTGAGAGAATACGATAATCAGGAACCTCTACTCAAAAGACATTTAAACCACATGAAAGTGATAGGCGTCATGGCGTCTTTTTTTTATGCTGAGCTCTCTTCTTCGTGTTCCCACTTGGTGACATCCAAAAAATCCTGCATCTTTAGCCTTCTGAGACCCGTGGTACAATACCATTGACCTTCCTCGATGTATTTTCAGCATTTTTTGTAGCATTCTTAAAGAAATTGTCGAACATTATACTAAAACATATCGCTTGAGGTTCCTTGGTATCATGGCCACTTGTAAACAGAGTTATTTCCAGTTATGTAATGGGTGGCACGAAATGATGTGCTCGGGTCGTGGTGCAGGTTCTCGGAGAGATAGGAAGTCCTAGTTTTTGTTGTTCGATAGAGAATTGAAATCTGCGTTGGGAAACCAAATTTGTTATAATTTGATCGATTCGTTGCAAAGGTATGAATATTTTCCTGTTTTTTTTTTACTCTTTCATTCAATCACAACGAAAAAACATTAATTCAACAATCACTATGACCTCCATCTGCTGCCAGAACCGCTAGAATATGATTCGGCATCGAAAAAATAAGACTTTCAAATAGTTTAGTGTCCTCTTCGAGCTCATAAAGAACGCCAGTGAAACTGGTCAGAAGGGAGGATTCGGAATAATGACCGCGCCCGTGCTCACGGTGCATTCGTTCTTCCACATGGTCTTTGATGATTTCACCAAAATTTTCCTTAGGGTTAAGGTCAGGCGAGTTACCGTGCTACATATCGTCACCACAAAACTGAATTCCGCGATTCCTGATGAGGTTTTAAGTTGCATTGTTCGGCATTGAGTTGAACGCGTCTTCAGACATGTTTAAACATGAACGCAATGCTGCTAACACGCGTGTCTCAGCGGAGTCATGAAAACAAAAAAATACTGTAACTTCGAAACAAATCGACCAAAATAGATGATTCTTTGTTTCCAAACGCAGACTTTATTACTTTATCGAACAAGAGAAGCATGGACTTTTTACATATTGGGGAACCTGCTTTACGACCCGGGCACATTATTTCGTGTCACCCAGAACGTACCTTGGATTTCTTCTCATTGCTTCAAGTTCATGAAGTAAATCTCTTACCGAAGGGATGGTTGAAAGACTGAAGTAAACATATATCAGCATTTCTATGGAGTTGTAGCATCCTTGAAAATCCAAAGGAACCTGAATAAGAATTTTTCCTAAGGAATACATTTTTCAATAAATTTTTC
>CAJPEV010003631.1:0-23449 GCA_905338385.1 Darwinula stevensoni | reverse complement strand
CTGAGTTCTTCTTCGACGTCGTCGGCCTGGTGACCGGGGAGAAGCGAGAACCGACCGCAGTCGACCCCGTCACGACCACCAAGCTCCGTCGGATCCTCCGCCTCCCGCCCGATGGGGCCGACGCGGCTCGACGCAGGGTGGAATTCCGGCCCGAGGATTCCGTCCGCCCTCGCAGTCCCAAGGTCAAGGTCAAGGGCAGGAGGGGAGTCCCTGCTTCGCGACGCCGCAGAGACGACGCGAAATGAACGATTTATTCCTGCACGTTTCCGATTCAAAATGACAAAATTCCAGCATTGGCAATAGGGTTCAACGGGTTTGAAATTCCCCAGATGAAAATTCCGGTTATCGGCAGATTTCCTCTCAAATTCCTTCCATGACATCGCGAGCACAATGCGCGATGGGATGAAAATATGTATGTTTCATGATCCCGTCTCTCATTTCCATCAACGCTGAAGAAATCTAATCCTGTAACTCTATCTCATGATCCCAGCACAATCGAGAATCCCTCAAAGGAAAAACCGACATTAAAGTAATTGGACTAATGCATGAAAGCGGATACAGACAGGAACTGATTAGGCCGTATCAGAAACCTAAGCAGAGTTTCCACCTTTACAGAAGGGAATTGGATGGAAAGAGATGGCCGATGTGGCTCAGAACCGATTGGTCCCCGATAAAAATTTTAAGTCACGTGACCCCCGATGAGGAGTGGATTATGGGGAAATTAAAAGCGATTTATTATTGTCATACAATGTCAGACGGCATAGAAAAACGAGCACACTCTGCAACCCATAAATTCGATCTTCATTTCCCCATACAAACACAACCCAAAAACGAAATCTTCAATACCCTGCAGAAAAAAAAACCAAAAAAGAATGGATCTCTCAGGAGGAATGCACAGAAAGAGGATCACTCGGCATGCAGTCGTGCCACAAGAAACGATGGAGGTCGCATGGCATGAATTAGTGAGGTGAAAGGCTGGCACGGGGAAAGCGTGTGATGCACCCAGGATAAGTGAAATGGCTGCAAAACGAGCAACACCTGTGTTTTCTTCCAGTACTACGTTTGTGTGGCTCAGGTACTGTAGTGCCACTCGGTTAGCGAAGTCCTTACTTCAGTGAAATTCATGGAACTGAAATTGCAGTTTTATCACATGAGTAGGAGCATTCAAGCAACATTTTTATTCTCGTGTTTCCTAGCAATTCCTTAGCAAAAAATACAAGCTGTTGTAATTCTTGCTTCAAAAGTAGATCGTGGAAAGAGGTTCCATGATCCGACTGTACCAGACAGATTTGGACGTTTCTGAGTTCCTTGAAGTTGTCATAACATGCCAACTAGTGAAATATATTGTCTATGAATTTGAAGGCACTTGGAGTAATAAAGTCCCTTCACAGCTGCAATCTGTAAAAATGGCCAGGAGTATAATTTATCCCCTGAGCTTATTTCTCAAACTCAAGGACAGTAACTGGAATGGAAACTTTAGTTTGGTGCCAAAACACGAAAGACCACAGTTCCGCAATCGTCCTTTGGACTCGAAACGAGGCGAGAGCAGAAGATAAATTAAAGTCTCCTAATATAGAAGCTCCACGCAGACTATAGAACCAGAGAGATGTGAAAGAACACAGCAATATGTGCAGAAGTGATAACAAACATGAACAACATCTGAAATATTGCCATAAAAATATTTGTCCGATCCTCCAGAGGGGAAATTATAGTGCCCGATTTTGCCCCGTTCACGAGTATTTGCTAGTGGAAGAATGAAGTGAATGTAACAGACTTCAATTTCAATTATGTACGCATCCAGAGCATATTCAATAAGCTGTACCTGCTCTTAAGACTGAAAGACAGAAAAAGGAAATTGAAAAACTTTAATATTAGCAGCTCCCAATCTCATCAAGTCTGAATGTAACTGTCAACTCTAGTTTATCTGAACATTAATAATCCAATGCTCCCATTTCTTAGGACAAAAGGGATGGTCCTGGCAGAAATGCAATTGAACCAATATATATAAATTCTCCATTTAATCCAAATGAATAAATTCTTTTTAACCTGTTTACATGAATGAGTTCTCCACTACCCAGAGCCATTCCCTCTGCTAATCAGTGCTTGGTTAAGAGAAGAAACAGAATGTGACAAAAGCACTGATTCTGTTTTTGTCCCTTCAAATCCCCTCCAAGAAACAGGGAAGTACAGAAAGGCACTCTTTCCTTTGAGCCCTTTGAGCATCTCCCTTTCCAGGAAATGGGTAATGGAGATTACTTTTACCATTAGGCTTCCTCTCACTCTTTGGACATCAGCCTCATTCACCTTTGTCATTACAGCCTCAGCAAATTTCTTGTCTATTAAGAGAAAGGATTCTCAGTATTAACAGACATGCTGAGTGTCTTCTGTGTGAAGTTGAAACAATTTTGGAGTCCACGGATGTGACATGTTGAAAGACCCAAGTCAGTAATTCCCATTAACATGAAAAAGAAAGAACAAATGCAGACTTTGTGCAGTAGGCTGAAAGAACAACTTTCCGTGCCCCCCTCAAAAAAAGAGAGCAGTCATTACAATCACCTGGAAGGAATGTTAATTTTGACAAAATTGCCAGGTCCCATAAGTACAGAAAAACTAGAGTTGACTTTAGGTTAGATTAAAATGCATTCAATGAAATTCAAAATGTTGCTCTTAACTGACTGCATCAGGAGATATGAGAAAATTCACATAATATATATAAAGAATTTGTAGATGTCACCACTGAGAACAGTCATCCCGGTAGTATGAAAAACATTGAAAAGTGTACAGTGACACACAGGTAAAATTTCCAGTGTAACTGGTCCACCCAAGTTTGACTGATGAGATAGGGGCTGGCATTTTAAACGTTCTCTGGCATATTTGTTTTTCATTCATGACTAGAATAAATAGGGAATTCTTACGATGATTCTCTGTCATCGAGCTTTCTTTTTCCCACCAATCAGCATTCCCCCTAGACCTGGCCAAAACTTGACCAATCCATAGACATAAAGTGCATTGAGGACGAATCCAACAGCATAGAAGACGATCTTGTTCGCACTTGGAATGATTGCAATCGTCTGGTTGAGGAGGCTGCCAGTAATGATGCCAAAAACAGCTGTTGCCAAGTGACCCCAGAAGGATGCACGGGTGTTGATGCCGAAGCCGGCGCCCGCAAGGGTGCCAGCATCGCGCATCACAGTGTACAGGGGGGTGGTATCCAGATGGACCCAGGCGCGCTGGGAGCACCATTTGATGGCAAGGGCCTCAGACCAGAGAGGGTCTGCCTGGAGCATGAAGATGGAGAAGGAGGCCAGAAGTATCAGTCCACTCCCCAGCAAGTAGATGTAGCTCCTCCATCCAACCATGTGCACTGAATTAACTACCTTCCCAACCAAGAGGCCTGATAAAAGAAAGAGAACACTCTCCAATTCTACTGGTTCCAAAAGAATCAGGTTGATCGTATCTGCCTCTGGTGGATGGTCATCTGCCTCTTTTTCAACATTCTTAAAACAACTTTGCAAGGGGGCATTCATAAACAACATACATGATCAATAGTGATCAATTGGTATCAAATAGGATTTCCAAAATATACACTTACTGGCAACTGAGGAGGAAACCTCATCAAAGCCACAAAGATACTTTCCATACGTGAATACTCGTACAGCAAATGTTCATACACCAGAAATCACAAAACATCTTAGAGCTGGAAAGGTACTGACCTGCAATGAGACCAAGAAAGCATTGATGAGGGAAGTGAGTGGCAATGTAGACGCGACTCAGCCCAACGGCTAGCAGGAGTATGCCAAATGACAGCCACACCATTTTCTGCAATCTGGGGGTTTCAGAATAATACATGAAGAACAGAAAAGAAAGTCTTCAATTTACAAACTTAATGTAGAACACCGAGCCTGACATGCGTGGAAGCCGAAGGCGAGCGCAAAGGATGTCGACGACAATGTATCCTGTTGCAGCTGTGACCATGAGATGGCCTGATGGAGATCCAGGGCCTGTTTCACAGGTTTGGGGGAACTGTTCCAGGCGGGGAAGTTCCACGGGACCCATTTCTGGAACCCACCAGTATGGGCGATGATCCTTCAAGATCCTGAAAAGCAAAACTTTCACAATCAAGAGAGAATTTAACATGATTCAAAATGAGCAAGACATACAAGGTAAACTTAAAGAACTGTGACATTCCTCAAGAAGTAACTGAGAAATGCACAAACTTATTCTACGATTTGGAGAGGTAGAGTCACATACAATTCAAACTATTTACTAGCATGAAACTGAGGGCATATATTCAATGACTGTCATTAGCTGATACCTTTACAATGTTTTCAGAATAACCTTCTCAGTACTGGGTGGCACATATTTGTGCCAAATCCTGTTTTCTTGGCTATGGGTCTGAAGAGGATACTAACATTCTGATTCTACTTTGAAGCTGTCATCTGCTGTAGTCAACCCCTTACAAATTCAATTGCAAGTCCAATTCAAAATAATCCACCAGTTCTCATGTCAAAGTGCCAGTCCTTTAACTCCGTTGGCCTAAGAAAGCCAAATGCTCTCACCACTTCAGCATCAAGTTCAGCCAATCAGCCATGGCAGCAGCCCAGAGAACTCTGAGACCGGTGCCCAAGCTGAAGAGGAAGGAGAGAGGAAGAAGGACCAAGAAGGAATAACGGGGATCCCCCACGAGCGATGCCATCTCCAGCGCTCCTCCATACTCCCAGAGTCTGCAGGGAAAAAGAAGCTTGAAACTAGCTATTGGTCACCCAAAAAGTTGAGTCAGACTTGTCTCTGGAAAGTTCAATCCAAGATGGGCTAGTCTCACCTCTGCTGCAGGCTGTAAATTAATCTTGTGCTCATGGAATATACATGATGAGCATCCATTTTCTTTGAATTAAAAAAGGATGGGATTTCAATTATCGTCTCCGCACTTCAGCGTTTAAGTCGGCAGCATTGGCCGCTAGGACCTGGTTGAAGCCAAAAAAGAAATCTTAAAAGCTGAGAAATCTTCATATAGGCCTAAATGATTAAATTAGATACATATAATTGGGCCTATGAGCGTTAAAATGATAAGAGACTCGCTAAACAAAACATCTCTATGGTTTCTCTGCCTTTCGGCATTCCACACGTGCCCGACAGAAAGGAGACATGGAAGACTACGGTTGCTCATTCTTCGTTATCGCTCACGGCCAGATCCACCTATTACGGAGTGCAACGGTCTTATTATTGCTTTCTTCCACCGGCGTCTCTTGAATATCATGTCGAAATACAAATTTCGGCGAGAATATTACAATCAGCTCATATATGTGTGCTCGCTCCTGTCAAGTCGCAGCGGTATGTGAGGGTCACACTGATAATAAATGGTTCCTCGCGTTCTTACATGTGATCAGGGTGACCTACCAGCACAGCAATGTGATAGTGATTATGCTATAAATTGTTAGTAACGTGTTCCTTAGTTGGAAACCGATTCCTTAGGAGAATTTGAGTGATTCAAATGCTGCACTGTCAAAAGCCCAACCTTCAAATATTTGACTACCACCGATCCAGGCCTGCAGGAGTCAATAAGCACTGTTCAAGAGCCTGATGAGTCACCCTTTCACATGCAGATCCTGTAAAAGGCATGTCTGAGACGGTTTGGGGCAATGGAATTTTTTTATTGCCAGTTTCCTTATCAAAGGGAGGGTTAGCACTTCTGCAACAGGCTAAATCAAATTGGTTTTACATCAGGGAACTGGGTACATAATTCAGATTCTGCCAACTCACACAGTAGGCTGTCTGTGAAAGACTTGGTGTCAAGAAATTTACTTGGAAACGTTTCAACAATGAAATGAAAGGCCTATCCCTCAGTCTAATGCAAAATAGCTCTTTATGGGCATTTGAAAAGAGAAAAGAAAGCATTTGGCTTTGATGAGGACAAAAGAAGAGAATTGTGTATCTTAGGGTATCAGAATAAAACTAGAGAAAGAAAGGAAAATAAAAAATTTTGCTCAAGTTAATTAGTTTAAAAAGCTTGGTTTGAAAGATCCAGCCTGTGCTGTTAAATATCGTGGTTCAGTTGTCTCATTTTTCAGTTTTCCTTGAAGAGAAAAAAAATTATTGAGCAAATTGAGCTTTTAGTTTCTTCAGGATTTATCTGCAGTGTAATCTCTTCCTGGCAATTTTGAATTGCCCAGAATGAGTTACCCAGTTCTCTTTCCATCATATGTATCAGGTTGTGGATAAGAGTAAGCCTGCTCTTATTCCTCCATCTTGTGAGATTTGCAATCACAAGATATTGATGCCTTTTGGGGTGAATCCAGTCATGTATGACTAGGTGCAGTATTCTAAGAAATGATGAGGGGAAATGAGGGGTTAAATTTGTCATTTTTTGCATACATGTCATGAGAATGGCCGGGAGGGAAAATTGGATGGAGGAGAGGACGAAAGAAAGCCAGGGAACGGCCGGGAATTGAACCCGGGCCTCCTGATTACCGGTCAGGTGTGCTTCCATTACACCACCGAACCCAGGACATTCCCTCGTGCCTCTCAATGACATACACATCTCTGATTTCGTAAATTGTTGGAAAACTATATAATTAGAATTCTTATGTTTCCACTCATCTGTATTTGCCTGTATATATGCTATTTCCAGTGTTAGTCACTGTAGAGCTATGGTTCTTGGTTGCTGTAGTCCTGCTTATTTAACATGTTCTCTGCCGATAATGCATGTGTGTCAAAAACTTACGATGAAATCACTCATTGGGAGTGAATGTGTTAAATATGAATGTCTTTTTTCCTCAATATCAATTGGCTGATCTTTATTTTTGTTATTTTGGTACCTCTATCATGAGAGAGATTGTATGCACACAAATGGTGAGACTACAGGTCTGCTAAGTAAATCTGTTTTATAATGAGGTAATTTCCTAAACTTTAGAATATTGCATATTTCATAAACAATTTTTTCCCCTTTCCCATAATTTGAATATTCAGCCTGATAATCAAGCTTGAACAATGAGTATTAATGACCATTACAGGAAGTGCCCAAATTTAAAAATGTTCATCAACTTAGCATTGGACCTACTCGTAACATTAGCCTCTGAGTTCTATGCCTAGAGATTACAAGATATAACAAGACAGTAATATAAAAGCCCAAAGGTTCCCTTCAATTTTCCAGCTCTGGCTAGGAACTACTTTAAAGGTGTTATGGAGCAGTACCATAAGTTCTTGTAGTTGTTGCTGCGTGAGTTTTTCAATTCAAAATTTTCTTGGAACTACTGTGTTCAAGGAGTGACATCAAGTAGGTCCAGACAATGGAAGAAGGGCAGCCACGAAAGCGTACATGGCTTGAAATAAAGCAAGGAGTGAGGGCTGCAACAGCTCACTTCCTCAGAATGTCTTTCAAGGTGCCTAGTTCATTCACATTTGAAAAACTCCCTGGTGACAAGATGAGAGTGTATTTCCTTGCATCACCTGCACCGGGAAGAGAAACGACACTCCTGTTCACAGATGTTGGGCCGCAGCAATACTTCAGCTCATCTTCACCCATCCTCAATGTAAGCCTTTAAGTTGAAAAGGAAAGAGAGAAAAAGTCAATGAAAATGCCAATGAGAGTATGCCAGGATCACAGACATTAAAACTTGACTGGATTGACAAAGCTTGATGTGCCAACAGCAATAGCAGCCAAATCTGGCATGTTCCTAGAGGATGTAATGGCTGAGTTTGGTAAATAATTAAATGAGTTGGAAATGATGACAGCATGTGTAAGAGGGTTTAGAAAAAGACCCATAATGCATTATGTGTAGATTAGATGGACTTACAAGGTCATGTATTTTGATATCAGATAGAATACAGAGTGGTGCAAAAGTAATTTGCCCTGAACACCAGGGAAATGAATATTAAAAGCATCAGCGACAGCATGTGTTTGCTCCATTTCCCACCATTGCTCTGAATCAAACACTTGTTGGTCTTTTGTCAAACAATGAATCATTATCAAGTCACTCTGTAAACTAAAAAAAAATTATTTATTTCAAATATTTCAAAAAAGTGCTTGGGACAAGTTACTCTTGCACCACCTTGTATTGCTATCACAACATCACTGTCCCTATTGAATGCATGAGATGAATTTATCTCTGAAAAATTAACTGATAATAACTTCTGAGCTAATCAGGGGTTCAAAGTATACTTTTGCATTATCAGATTTTCTGCAAAATAAGCATATATAATACCTGCAAAAACTCTGCTGCTAGCCCCAAGTTTCATCTAATCTAATCTAATCTAATCTGATATGATCTAATGTATCTAATTTATAGGGGATTCCTTTTGCAGTGGATATGCTTATGAAATTTAAGTAATTTTTATTCACCCATGACTGGATCACATAGTCATATGTTGTTCATGTAGAAACAAGGTGGAAAATTTCATGGAATATATATTTATATCTCAGAAATCACATATTTTTCCTGGAAAGGTCCAGCCTGTTCTGTCAGCATCCTTCCAAGCCCAGAGTGGGAAATACTCCAGAGAAGAGCTACAGATGATGGACCGGAAGCGAGTTGTGACTTGGGGAATCACGTCTTATGAGGCCGATCTCAAGTCACGCCAGTTTATGTTCCCTGCAGCTGGGTCCCTTTTCCTGGCCTCTTTCCCGCCCATCACCCCTGTATGTGCTCAGGTTTCCCTCGCATGCCATGAATGTTTCTGGATTGGGTTTTTACATTCCGAGGGAATCAATAGGTTGGGAATGAGGGAATATTTCCAAAGGAGATCCCTGGAAGGCTGCCTGGACCTCGGCTGAATCCACAATTTTGCCCCTGTGATCCAAATTGGATATCTTTTGTCCGCTCCAACAACATCTGGATTCACAACCTTGATACTGGTAAATATTTTCTCCTTTTTCCATTTTACTGTATCATCCAACATGCTGTAGCATTCTGGCATATGCAAGTCTCACCATATTTTGAAACTGCTTGCAGAATCTGATAGTTTGTTATTCTTTCATAATCACTTGAAAAAAACAAAAACAAGAATGAATAAGCAGTAGGCATGGGGACACTCAGAGGACAAAAAAGAAGGGAAATTGGGAGGCAGAGAGATGAGTTCTTGCTAACAAATTCAAAAGAAAGACACTCTACTAAAGAAAATCTACTTGATCAGCTTCACAATAAGAAGGCTCATTGCGTGAATCCTAGCTGTCATGGGTTTAGATCAGTTGTCATCAATGTGAATTGCTTGAACCACATACATATCATCCTGGAAAATATCTTTCATTCAGTTAGGTAAATATAATTTTTTATCTTTTATTCTTCTCCCATATAGTGCCTGTCAGGCAAGCTCTCACTCCTATAAGGATGCCTCACTTTTTCTGACGTGCAGGCTTAAATTTAACATACAGCAGAAAAGCAGAGTAAAGTTGTAATAAAAATAGATTAAAATAAGGACTATCATGATTTTGGTGATGTAGGAAGTAAGTAGGAATACCATTGAATTATGAGTGTGTTTCAGTTGTAATTTATTTTCTATAGGTTCAGGAAGATGAATGTGTTTACTTCTAATTTCTTGGATGGACCAATTAAGACCAATTTAGGCATACTTAATCAGAAAAGGAATGCTTGGCACTGCCTGTATAACTATGGGCTTAAAAGCCAAGATATGTCATTGAAGATGAATGTTAAAGCTGTTAATGTCCCTTATGGACATGCTCTAAGGACACTGAATTTCAGTGAAGTCAGGGGAGTTTTAATTTGTCTTCAACTATCTGAGAGGGGCTTTCATGAGAACTTTATTTAGCCATGTCATAATTTCATAGATGCATTCTCTTTGTTTATTCATGGACACCATCCATTTAAAGTTTAAATATTTATTATGCTTCCTGGAATAGTTTATTCTCGAACTGGAATTTATTGACATTAATCTGTGGTTATAATCATTTTTACAATTGATGGTTGTGACCATGATGTTCATAAAAGTGACTGCATATTCTTAGCCCCTCAGATGACTGACAGGGTGTATTTTAATTTGAAAGAGAATCTTGTTAATGCCAATAATTTTTTAGGAAGCATAGGCAGGGTTTATGAAAATTATGTGGGGCTACTTCAGTTGCACCAGCAGTCCTGATTTAGACTGCAGCAGCCTTTTTGCTGCTTCAGGTTGAGTACATGGTGGGTATATTGTTTTGACAATATATTGTATATTGTTCTGTACTCTTCATGACCTTGTGCCTGCATATGCAAATGAAAAGATCCCACATTAAAACATAGAAAAATGTATTTGATGAACTTGGGAAGAAAATTTCACAATATGGAAGAAATTCACTGTCACCGAAGTTATGATTTTGTGCACTGTGAAGGGTTCCTGCTATTGAAAAGGTTTCCAGAAAGTTGTCACTTGAGGTATTCCTCCTTGATGGACATGTCAGGTTCCAAGTCCCTGCCGAGGACACGACCGACGACCATCTGGTAATTCTCGGGTAGGACTCCATCCTCCTGGGCCACTTTGATGCTGAGGTGCTGGTTTTGAAGCACCGTTCCAGCCGGGATGAAACGGGACGATACGACCGTTTTCCCTAATTTGACCTTTGTGCCCCACTCGCAAGGCACGATCCGCTTGACCCCGTCCCCGAAGCAGGCTTCCATCTCCCGGATGCTCTCGACCAGTCGAGTCAGTTCGCGCGGCTCGAGGGATACCTCGTGATCGCTCCCCTTCCACGTCTTGTCCAAGGTGATGTGCCTCTCGACCACTTTGGCCCCCATGGCCACGGCTCCCAGTGTTGCCACCATTCCGAGTTCGTGACCGGAGTAGCCGATGATGGCTTCGGGGAACTCTCTCTGATAAGTTCGAAGGACGTTGAGGTTCACCGCTTCGGCGGGGCTCGGGTAGGCACTAGTGCACTGAAGCAACACCAGAGGCACCCGGTCTTTGAGGAGCTCGTAGACGGCCCGCACGGTCTCCATGCTCTGCATCCCGGTGGACACGAGCATCGGCTTCCCGAAGCTGGCCACATGGTCCAGGAGGAGGAAGTTGTTGGTATCTCCTGAACCGATCTTGAAGAACGGGGCGTCCAGACGTTGTAAGAGATCGGCGGAAGGGATGTCCATGGGAGTGGCGATCAGCGGAATCCCGACCTCGTTCCACGCGTAGTCGCGAAGGTGGCGGACTTGCTCCTCGGTGAACTCCAGATGTCGCTTGTGGGCCTCGTAGGTCTCACCCCAGGAGTTGGGGGAGTCGTACGGGGTGCGGAGGACCCGGGACGTAAAGCCGTCCGGGAGGCTTCTCTTCTGCAGCTTCGCGCATCCCGCCCCGGCTTCCTTGGCGACGCGGATCAATTTCTCGGCGATGCGGATGTCTCCTTGGTGGTTCTGGCCGATTTCGGCGATGACGAGGCACGGCTCCCCGGCCCCGATGCGCAGCCCCGGCGCTAGCGTCACCGTGACCGGCGAGCGTTGTGTCGACTCTTCGAACCCACCGAACGACTCGGGCGAGCATCCCATCGCAGATCCGTCGGCTGGCTTCCCCGGCTGGATGCTTCCGTTGCAGCGAGACGGGGGCCTGCCTTGCAGTGGGATCTCGCACGTCTCGCTCGGCGCCGCGCTCATGACGGAGAGGATCGGGTCGCCTCTTCCCCGCTCAACAACACCCTAAGGGATCGCATTCTTCGCTAGATCGGGCTGGGCTCAACTTCGGGATACTGCGCGGAACTGGTTTCGAGGGAACGGGGGAAAATCGATAAGAGGAAGAGGCTGGGCGCATGTGTCGGGGGGGGGGGGGAAGAGAAGGTTAGCCTTCATTCCGTCTCGGCACGGGATTCTTTCGTTCTCGAATCTCTAGCGGCCGTGGATTCCTCAGACGCGAGAGGGTTATGCTTTTTATTCAAGTTTCGCGAGGAACCGATGCTCGTTCATCATACCACTCCAAAAAAGTGCCTTTAATTCAGGGACCGAAGAGATGCAAGGACGTGCTGATAGCAAAGCCCAGGGATGATCATTTGACAGGTGGTAGAGAATGCTCTAGGCATTGCCAGGATGTTCTTTACCAAAGCCACTACAGGTTTTTTTAAAATGTAATGAGCAGGTTTCTCCTTCATCTTTCTTGCGTTAGCCCCCGTCGCAGCAGATGGTTTCCCTTCCTTGCTTTGGGGAGCTCCCTCTCTTCCACCCTTCCATTTCTCGCGTGTTTGATCCTTTCAGCGGCCTCGTTCGTTGCCCCCTCGTACTCGTCATGAGCCTTTTCTGGACTGTATTCGTCCGCTCGAGTTCAGAACCAAAAACGATCGTCGGACTGTACAGGGTGAGTGATTCCTTTTAGTTTGAGGACCTCAGAACGACATCAAGAGAATGGGAAACGGGAAGGAAGTAGTTTCAAACCGTCTTGAAAGCATATGGTACTCATGGAGCATGATATTTTGGCCAATTTACTCTTGCCAGTAATTTATCAGGCATTCTATATCTATAAAGAATGAAATTATTTGATAAATCATGCATTGAGAAAAAAAGTTAAAAATTATATCTAACAATGAAATAAGCCAACTTCATGCGTCCTGCCCTCTGAATGAATCGTACATGTGAAAATGGATTGTACCATGTGCAAATATCAGGTATAGGTGCGACAAAAATACTTGCTTTGAAGTCCATTTATGAAGTAAATATATGTTAACGAATAACTTGATTGGATACGCCACATCTGAGTTTCGGCTCAAAATCGTACAATATTTTTTTCAGGATCTTGCAAGAGCATGTAGGCAACTATGCAACTTCTTCCGTTTCCTCCTTTGTCCAATGAGTTTTCAAAGGGGGAAAAAAAGTACAAAAGATATAAAACATGAAATTGATACAATTCTAGTATCAATGCTAGAATGCAATTACTTTTTCTCGGTAAAAACAAATGATATAGGTAGTACAGGGTGGGCCAAAAATATATTCGGTTATCTTTAACACTTCACAGCGTAGTTTCTCGAGAGTCTGAAAATATTGCAATCGCGTCTCCATGTAGAACATTTATCTAGCTTTCCACCGATGTCAAAAAGGTTGAAGATCCATTCCATCATTCTGATGCAGTTACAGTGTAACAGAGGCAGCGCTTTGTGAAGTGCACATTCGCAATCTTGCCAGGAAGTAGTTCACTTTTCCAGCGACGCCTCGTGTACTCTTTATCTAACTGCTGAAAAGTTTTGCCGCAAATCTTTATTTCGTTGGCATCATTGAAAAGCCGAATGAATGTTTTGTACGGAGGCGCTATTGCAGTTTCAGCAAACTCTTTGGGAGCAATGCAGTGGCGTGATTAAGATGACTCTAGGTTACTTGTTCGAAAATAAAATTTTCGAAAAATCAGTTTTTCGAATGGAAAATTTTTCGAACTACAACTTTTCGGAATCACTCCACGCGAAGCCTTTTTTTTTGCCGGATCATTAGTACCCAATGTTGTGTGCAACTCCGCGCAAGTAGTCACAAATGTTTATATTTTTATCCTAACCGTCAACAACCCGCCTCAGCTTTTCTGCATAGTCCCGATATTTCTTCGCTGACGAGGTGGTTCCTGGCCACTAGTATACTGCTCTGTGCGTACCTCATTCAGGCTCTGGTCCTTCTTGATTCCAGAAATGAACTTCCAAATATGGGGATGGCACCGAATCCTCGGTGCCATCCTCCGATGTTGTTAGTTTTGGGCAGCTCCTGAAGCACGCCATCGTAGCAGTTCCACATTTGATGTGCAAAAATTGGAGGACGGCGACCCTGACGACGGTCTGGACGTCCAATGCAGGTGTCCTCGAAGTAATCTATGACTGGCTGTGCTTCTTGGGGTAAAACATTCCTGTCGCACAATACATTGAAAGTGTCAACGGGTTCTGCAGTTGGAACGAAAGCCAGAGCGGGAAGCATCCGAAGCTTCATAGCAAAATCGGTATCATGCTCGTACCGTTCTTTCAGCCGTTTGCTTGCATTTTCCGCCAAATACACCGGCAAAAATGGAAAAAAACATAGGCATGATGAATTGCAAGTGGGCCCTCACTGTTGACCGCGTTTATCATGGACATCTCAAAGTCAGTCATAATAGTTTGAGAATCAGCAGCGGACTCTTAACTCCTTCACCTTCCTCAACAGACGGGTTTCTTTCCTCTTGTCTCCCAGAAGTGCATACACCAGAGGCATGGAGATGTAGGCTTCCGTTCCATGAATTGTATACAGCTGCTCAAATAGCGGTGGAACGGTCTTTAAGGTGCCGTCGGCATACCAGTGCTAGGAACATCCAAGAGGCTGCAAGTTTCTCTGAATAGAAAATGAGTACGCGGTCGTCTTGAGGTCCAGAGTCGTACAGTAGGAACTAGATTTCGAAAAATTATTGCTTGAAAAATTTGTCATTCGAAAACTCTCGGCTCGAAAAATTGATTTTCGAACAACTTGCCAGTTCCCCTCCCGAGACTCCCCCCCCCCCTTCCCCAAAAAAAAAGAAAAAAGTCCCAGTCAAAAATGTTGACAGGGAGAGCCAGTAGNTGCCACTTCCCCCCCCAAGACTCCCCCCCCCCCCCCCTTCCCCAAAAAAAAAGAAAAAAGTCCCAGTCAAAAATGTTGACAGGGAGAGCCAGTAGGCCTCTTGCGAGGTGGAGGGACCATATCACGAAACTTTGCCACTCGAGGCATTCCATCTACTCGAACAGTGACTCCATCCCCACTCGACTCCACTATCCTGCACTTTTATTATCGTTTTGGTTCTAGCACATCCCCTCTTGTTCAAGTCATGCAAGATAGTGTTTTTGCTTGGAGCATTTTGTCCCAAGGGAATCTTAGAGGCGTCTTAGCGAAACAGTCACACTTTTCGTCTCTTCGTACTACTGCACAGTTTTCTTCTTTTGCAGTAGTGTCGGACGTTCCTTACCCTTCATGTCCAATCATACACGCGGTTATTTTTCCAGGTCCTATTGCAACTCCCAGTCGCAGGTTATGCAGCTGTCTTCACTCAATCAAAAAGTAACAAAAGAAAAACCGTCATCATTTCGTGGTCCACCATGTATGTGCCTGAGCCTCTTTCAGGGAGCACCAGGCCTCTGGACAGAGAATAAAATATTATCTTCATGTCTGACTGGAAGAAAGAGAATTTGCAACATATGTGAATGTTAATGCAAAACGCAACGGAAAATGCTTGCTGGGCCATACCAGCAAGTACTGTATTCTGCTGAAAATTTATATTCAACAGAATACAGGTGAAAACGAAAATGTAGGTGTCATTTGCATCTCTAGATGTGGCAATTTTGCTAAGAGTGTAGAAGGAATTGAAAAGGTTAAGCAGAGTGGAGTACAGAATAGATAAGAGAAGAGCCTTCATGTGAAAAGATGAAGTCTGAAGACCAAAGCAGCCTAGTCCATCCAAATGTGTGGGGAAGTAGTTGACAACAGTGCAGACATGTTGAGAGGTATAGGTGGTGCAGGGAATGGCTAGCCAAGTTCATATAGCATAATCTATCCAGAGATCCAGGGAGCTATACAGATGTTTGATGTTGAAGGCATCTAGTACCCCATCAGATAAATAAGATTGTCTATATAACAAGGTGAGATTGGTTTAGAACTTATGGGAAGAAGTTGGTGAAGGTTGTGGTTGATTGGGTGACATGAGATCAGCTGGATTATGGAGTACCTAGAAATTTATGTCCAAACACATTTCCCATGCCTGTGAAATTTGTCAAGAGTTTTGACTTTTTATGAAGCAGCACATTGGGAAGCCTTTTTTGACAGTACAGATATTGTACCACATACAAGTACCCAGAAAAGCCCCCATGACAAAAGGATGAAACTTGGGAATCTGCCAGATCAGGACATCTGATTGTTCCCTTCCCTTAATAATTGTTCATCCCACTTCCACACTGAGGTGGTTTTCATCTGTGAGGATGTGCATGTATTTAATAATAAAAAAATGCAGACTCAAGAAAAATCAAGGTTACTGTCAAAGTATAATTCTGAAGAGAAGTTGATAGGGTTTCTTTTGGAAAGAAATCAAGAATGAATGATGAGACAAAGACACTGAGAAGGATTCTTTGTTGTGCAGGGAAGGAGTATGTGCTGACCCATTATAGCTGGGAGGGAGATGCCCTGGTCAGGGCTGGACTCCCCTCTTATGTCATTCAGGAAGAATTCCACCGCTATGATGGGTATTGGTGGAGACCGACAATGACCAATGGTAATGCTCCTTCTCCATTACTTTCTCTCTTATTCTCTCTACCTTTCAACATGTCCTTTGTACCATTTTCAACAGAAGTGGTTATTTCTCATCCTTATAAGAGTTTTCATTCTGTGCCTTAGTTGAAAATCTTATTTTGGTTATTGGGAGCTGTGAATGTTGCAGTTTTCATTTGATGGAAGAAAGAGAAAATACACACAGAGGGGATGAAAATGTTGTTCCTGGTTCAGTTCCCTCTGTTTTCACATCTGCTAAAGAATATATAATATGGAGGATTCTGCTTGCCTGCACCATTCCTTTGTTCCTCTTTGCTTTCCTGTTTTTTTCCTCCTTTACCTCTTGTCTTGGAACTGTGAAGTTGTGTGGAACTCCCCTTTGATGTGAATTTAAACTCTGGTTTTTACTATTTTTTTCAGATGGAGTTTGCCATATCTTGTATGAGGAGGTTGATGAGACTGGGGTGGAGACGTACAAGATTGGTTCAGGGATGAGCCCTGAGGAGACAACTGAGGAACAAAGGTTCTGTCTTTTCTTTCCCTTCCTTTTTGCAGTGGGGCTTACCATGTAATTCCTAAGTCAAGAAAGGGAATGATTCTTCAGCTTTCACTTTCATTCAAATTCACAAACTCAAATTGTATTATTATTTTTAAATTCCCAACTTGGTAGCAATCTTTTTCATATTGATGTTAATTTACTCCAATGGCTTGTATTCCTTCAGTGCAACAGAAGGTGAGAATTCTGCAAGAGTTTTTATTAAATGGCTTTGAGAAAGTTTCTGTATCCATTTACATCTGTCAACAATATACATATTGTTGATAGAAGTAGATAGATTTCATATGGAATTTTCCATTCTTTGTTTTACTGAGCATCTTATTTAATGATATCTCCTTTGCACTTCACAAGTGCTATCATGGGACTGAAGGTACTTCCAGGTATTACTATAATTCCACCAGTGGCCATCCATCACTACCAACATTTATGTTGAATCTCTAGTTACAGCATCCTGTTTAAAATTGTCATTGAAAGAAAGCCCTCTGCTGGATCTGGCTACCTCCATCTTGTTCTGTGATTTCTCATATGTACCTTTGGTATGGCCAGGTTCCCAAGGGCAGGCAGTCGGAATGCACGTTTTGCTCTCAAGGTCCTCCGCTTCCACCTCCCATTTGGGAATGGCAAGGCTGAAGAGGATGAGGAGAGGGAGGATGATGTGAATGTGGATGTAGATGTTCTGACTGGATCGTTGGAGCTCCTCTTTCCATGGGCTGAATATCTTATTGATGCCAACTGGACCCCTGATGGATCCTCGTAAGATTCTGTTATTTCTTAGGCTCCTAGTAGTCATTTTGACTTCAAAAGATAACTCACAAATTGTTTGATTGATATCCTCATTATGCCACCATTTTCCATGTGTGTAAAAACGGTGAAGGAATTCTGAATAATAGAGGTTATCAGCATGAAAGTACAAATTTTAAACTGATTGATTTTGCATGCTTACATTTGACAGAATCTGGGTGAAGTTGCTGGATCGGAAGCAGAGGCAGCTAGAAGGTGCCTTATTGCCACTGGAGACATTTTCCCTGCCATCAATAGTGGATGAGGAGGAGACTGAAACTGAGAGCAGTCTACCTGATCCACTGGTCTTCCTCCATTTGGAATCACCTACATCCTACCTCAATGTGAGTCTGTTCACCTAGAACCATCAGTATATTGAAGCATGTGAGAGTTGTGGTAAAACCAGAGCAGGCTGGTCTGTCCCAAGGTTGATGGTGTAGTTCGCTTTATTGAGTCCTGGCCTCGTGACATCATCTACTCCACTGAGCAGTCTGGATACCAGCACCTTTATTTCGCCTCTTGTGGACAGGGTCAGTATCTCTCAACTACAAAGAGTGGACTTCTATTCACAAAATATCCATCTATCTTGCACAGATTTATTTCCCTTGAGGGTCTTATTTCCTTTAGTATTTTGATTGCAGGCCCACTTTATTTTCTTAATAATTAAGTTTTTCACCAAATTGACATACATTCCCTCTATTAACCATCAAGTGCTTGTCATCCAGCATATGTCACACTCTTGCTTGAAGCAGGTCAAAATGAAGGCATGTGGGTTCTAAGTTTTTGTCAACAATAGGATTTATTTATTTATTCTGAGATGCTGAACTTTATGACTGAAGTGGAGTGCATGATCCATTGTAGAAAATTCAGTGAGAACACGTCAGTTGACAAAGGGCCCCTGGGTGGTGATGGCAGAGGAAATCTGGGTTGATGAAGAGAAGAATCTTATTTATTTCCTGGCCAATAAGGACACTCCATTGGAGAAGCACCTTTATGTTGCCTCTTACCTCCAGGAATCAGAACCTGTGTGCCTCACCCAGCAGGGACTTTCTCATCATGTCTTCCTTGACAAGGTTTGTCTTCTTCTCTGTTCTACCTTTCATTCTAGGCATCAGTATCACAATTTTCAAGCACCTTCTTTGGATGGTGCTCTGGGTTTTATGATGGCAGGGTTGCAGGATCCTGGTGTCATCTTGCAGTCGCTTGGATATGCCACCTTTGACACAGGTGTTTAGGATTCTTTCTTCCAAGGACATACATGGAATCACCATTGAACCTGTGGGACAGCTCCTGCCTTCACCTGACTCCAGTCAGTCTATCCCTAAGCCCTTCTGCATAAAATAGCACAAATAACTGCATATTTTCAACAACAAATAAACCTCTCTCTGCCTGAGTTGTATTAGTTCACTTCAATGACATGTTTTGTTTTTTTTTTCAAATCAGCAGCATCTATGAATTCCTTGCAATCATACAAAGCAATGTCATGAAGGATAACAAATTCCTCTAATTCAGGTCTCAGTACAATAAGCTTACATAGCTTTTCAGGCTTCCATTCATTCTAGTGAAGTGAGTGATGAAATTAGTATCCATATATGAAAGACACAGACCATGTAGCCTGTCATGGGTTCCTGGTGATATCATTATAGATGCATGGGTGGGTTACACACCACCTGAAGTCCATGCTTGCCAGATCTCCTCAGGGGAGACCCTCTACGCTTTGTTCTTCCCTCCACGCAACTTGGTACCTGGCCAGAAATATCCTGTGATCCTCAATGTCTATGGAGGACCAAAAGTCCAGATTGTCACCAACTCCTTCAAGGTAGCATCATTCAATAACTCAAATTCTCTAGGACACTTCCTTACCACATATCTAGCATTTAGTGATAACTCAGGTGACCCATTTTCAATCTCATATCTTGTGACAACTCAAACATATGACCATCTGGGTTCTGGTAGTGCCCATGGTTAACTGTTTCATCTCCTCACTCCCAAAGAATCTCTTCAAAATCCTTTGCTTAACCCAAGAACTGCCAACTTTCAGTAAAAAAATAATTCAGTATGGTATGGATCATTCCTTCAACTACAAAATTAGAGTTTCCAAGGGGAACCCTGTCCTTGAGTGAAAGTGGGTCATTCACATTTGGATCACTTTGTAGCTGTAGATCATTTTGAATAGGGGCGTCGAGAGCTGAGGAATCACGTCCTGGCTTCAATGGGTTATTGTGTCGTCTGCATTGATGGCAGGGGTTCAGCCAACCGGGGCTTTTTGTTCGAGTCTCACATCTTTGGACGTCTTGTATGCTGCCTCCTCTTTGTCTTTTCATTCTTGAACTTTTGAACAAATTAAAAAATTTGAAACTGCATCAGGGTCTTGTGGAGTTGGATGACCAGGTGGAAGTGCTGAGCTGGCTTGCTGATCAAAATCCATACATGGACATGAATCGTGTTGCCATTCATGGTTGGTCTTATGGAGGCTATATCAGTCTCATGGCCCTTGTGTCCTACCCCCATGTGTTCAAGGTCTGTCCTCCTGTTTGCACTTTAACTCTTGCAATTCCTAAACTCCAGCATGTAAATGTCAACCTAATTTTATTAAGAGCCAGAAAGAAACTAGGCCTGAACCAGGAATGCAGTCTCTATTCACATGTATGTCATCTGAATCTCAAGGAAAATATTTAAAAACAGAATAATTTCTTGCCTTAATAGAAAATAGTAATGTGAAATTCATATTATTGTGACAGCTGCAGGAGAGAGGAGCCATCCTGAATCTTCACTTGTTTTTTTTTTAGCTTACAAGATGATACTGGGAAGAGTTGTAAAAAAAAAAGGCAACAGCAGGACTGTGTAGTAACTTATTTGTCATAGAATAATTATGTTCATGATGGTTCTAATTGGCAGTGTTGCTTGTAAGTCGAACAAGTGGTGTGGCTCAACCACTTCCATTTAACCATCCTCCCCCCCCCCTCAACCTCCATTCTTCCCCAACCCTTTTGAAAAACAGTGGAAATTTGAAGAGGGCAGCAGGGCTTTCAATCCTCTCCCACCTTGTAATTTAAAAAAATTCTTACCATCTTGTCAGGAGATTTAACAACAGAGAAAGTTAGTCATGCCAATCAACAACTGTACCTGGAATTATTCCCTCTACCACAATTTTTTCACTGCAGTGAAAATGAGTTTTAGTTTTGGTCAAAGTGGCTAATATATTACTGATAAAGTGCCCAACACTTCTCCATGATAGATCTTTGTCTCTCCATTTTCCCAAATATTGTAAATGAGTGCAATTTGTCCAAAATTCAAGAGGTGGGTAGTACATGTTAAAACCAAATTTTCTTGGACACATGCAGTTCTTATATAACTATGTGGAACAGGCTTGAGGGGTGAATGACAATCTATAGTGAAACCCAAGATTACAACTTTTAACTGAAACCATGAGAGGTTAACAGGTGGTCTATTCATGCAGGTTTTGTCTCAAGGTGTGTACTATAGTGTAACACAACCATCATTGCACCAATATTTTTTTATCCATATCTATTTTGCCATGCAGCTTTGAAACTCATCAATAAATTGAGCACTCATTGGATGTAAAACTATTTTTTACGCATGTTTCAAGGACATTGTTCCCTGAGATATGCCTGACTTGGGTGGGGTGTCTCCATTTACCCTCTTCGGGTTTGTCACATTTGGTATGCATCTACATGTTTTCTATTATGTAAATTTTTTCAGAATTTCTCTCAACTGGTTTAGCACTTTAAAGTTTGCTTGTAAAATATCTGGATATCCCTCTTCAAGGAGACTAACTGAAATTACCAATGGGATGGCCTTGTACCTGGATGACAGCATTCAGTTGCTGTTTTCATTGAAGAATCACTCTTTTAATTAAATCAGTGTGCATTTTTGTCCAGGAAATATGCTTCAATACTGTTCTGTCTGCCTAAGACAATTGCATGATGGCTAGAGGCTAACAATAGGCAGGGATTTCCAAAATGTTACTTGCAACTTTCAAAATGCTTGATAAAACTAGATGGAGTAAACATTTTTTATTTATTTTCTGGAAGACAAGATTCAAGCACCCAAGGAAGATACATCACTGTAGCAATATACAATTTCCTGATATATAAATTCAAACTGGTATTATTTTTTTTCTCCATACCATGTATATCTTACACTCAGTGCAAGTACAGTGTGTTAATATGAATGCCTATTGGAAATTTCTTTGGAAATGTAGGTTTCAGTGGCCGCAGCACCAGTGACATCCTGGAGACTGTATGACACAGGCTATACAGAGAGATATATAGATCTTCCACAAGCCAATCCTGATGGTTATGACAATGGTTCTGTCCTCTCACATGTTCATAAGTTCCCTGAAGAGTGAGTCTTTCATCTTTATTTTTGATAGATCCTTCTTTGAGTCCAGGGTTAAGGTGTGATACATCATTGAAAGGCCTTAATGTGAGCAGGGAAGGGATGATCTCACAACCCATCAGCTAATACTCAAACCAATTTTGTGAAATGTAGATTTTAGTTACACTGACATTGGAAAAAAATTTATTTCATGCCTTAGATGGCTATGACCATGGGAAATTTGCACTGCCAGCATGAGAAGCTGCCTGTTGACAGAGGCCAATACCATTGATTGCTGATTTATTGGTACATTCCAACATAAACTGATTGATTTATAATATTAAAAGAAAAAAACTTTGATGGTGCATAGCCAGCAATAGTTTCTGATCTGAAATACTTTGATCTCTTATCTAGAGGGAATCGTCTGTTGATCATGCATGGTCTCATGGATGATAACGTCCACTTTGCTCATACAACACAGCTCATTGATGCACTCATTCGAGCTGGAAAGCCCTATCTTCTTCAGGTAAGCAATAGTAATTAAAATGTTATGATGTGCAAAGGCAATTAATTGACATTACACTATTCAACCTCTCAGGTTTATCCAGGAGAGAGGCACAACTTACGACGTGTGACATACAATGAACACTATGAAACAACACTGCTCCATTTTCTGGAGCAGAATCTGTGATTTTTTTGTATCTCTTGCTTGTTCAGAGTGCTTGTCTATATTTTTCACATTTAATTGTGATTCTTTTATCACTGTTTCCGTGTTTGTCATTATTATTCCATGCTAACAAAGTGATTTTAAAGAATGCCTTGGAGAGTACGAATAAATGAAGTTGGTGCCATTGCTTGAAACATCAAAGCAAACAATTTTATTTCCCTCCCAACAAAATGACAATCTCATGCATTTTAAATCATACAAGAAAAATCAAGCTAGGCCTTAGTGAGCCTCCCCTTTCTTACCAGCAACTCGCTTGAATTCCTGCATGTTAGTGGTGGAAACGGGGGAGCCAAATACAGCCAAATGGTCAATGCGCGTCTGCTCTGTTTCCTTCTGATTGTCTTTTACAAAGATCTGAAGATTGGTCACATTTTGGAACTTGACATAACGTAGATTAACCAGCTCTCCATCCAAATGTTGCTTCTCCAACCTGTAAATGAAATTCCAAAATATAATTTAAGAGAGATGCAGTGACTTGCATTACTGTCAACATGAGATACCTTTAAACCATTTATGGCTGTTGAACAAAAAATGCTAAAAATAAAATTATACTTCAAGGTGACTTATGAAAATAATATCAGTAAGTCAAACCCCAAACTCACTGAACTACTTGGATGGGATTGACAGAGTCAGCCTGATCAAAGTCCAGTGTCCGTGGCTGATTGATGAAAAGCTTGAGGGTTTTAGGCCCTGAATCATGGGGAGCTTTCAACTTAAGGGAATGTATCTTGACAGCCTGGTTGAAGGCAAGGGAGATGATGAGTTGCTCATCGCAGTCTGACAGGAGGAACCCATCTTCTGGTTCCAAACAATTTGACAGCGGATGGTCATCAGCATTGTTCAAGCACTCACACCCACTCTTGCTTATCAGTGATGTCAGGTCCATCTACAAAAAAAACTCCAATAAACCTC
>CAJPEV010003630.1:0-24224 GCA_905338385.1 Darwinula stevensoni | reverse complement strand
CTACTTGTCAACTTGGTGTAGCAACTTCTCTTGCACACCATGTATCTCAGTTTCTAAATTCTGACAGAGGCAATTTATGGAACTCTTCTCTGATTCCATGTTCCTCTTGAGTTCTTCCAACAGGGCTCGAAACAGGATCACACCATCCCGCACAGAATTTTGAAGCTCCCTCAGGGACTAGAAAGTCAATATTAGGGCAATTCACTAAGCACTCATCTCAGTTTAAGTTAGACTGAAGGGATGATTTTTTTTAACTCACTAAGACAGCCCTTTCAAGCTTCTTGCAGCCTTGATTGTAAGCTGTGTCCAGGTCAATGCAGTGCAGTCGTGCTTCTATAGAAGTGTCTCGAAAGCAATTGATGCATAATAGAGTCTTCTTGGCAGTGGAGAACATAATATAGGGCTCTCCATGGAGCCCACACTGTTTAGGAGAATAACAATTAAATGATCTACATCCCTTCCTAATTCAGATAAATGTCACATGCAAGTTGACCCTGCCATTTAAGTCTAACTCTAACTCACATGAAAATAATAATGGAAATATACTTGTACAAGTAAATCTTAGTGCATTTTAATTTAAATTCTGCATTTCCATGCAATTACAGAGGAGAATTTAGCCTTAATCAGAAGGATTGACAGGTGGTTTCAGTTACCCTTATGCTCTCTTTTTCATATCCTTAGCACTTGCATCTTTTGTTCTTATAGGAGCCTGAATGATTACAGTGCAGGTATCCTTGACTGTTCATAATGCTCCTCTCCCTCCACTGTCTTTCATTTGTATTGAACACATGCAAGAGGAAAATGACTTGTTAATCAATCAGAGGAAAAGGGATTGAGAAATCCCTCTCATTATTGGGTTGTCAGATGACATTTACACAACATGTAATCTGGATAAAGTACCTGTCAACTAAATGATCTGCAAAGTTTTTGCATTCTTCCAGAACAGGCACAACAGTTTTTTGCATAGGGTAAATCACATGCAAAAAAAAGCATGAAAATTAAAATGCATGGGGTGCATTTGCACATTCAACTAGTGTGCTAGCTCTTACACTAATTAAACTTGCATGGAAAGGTCTACTTGTATAAGACAAGTAAATTGCCATTCTCTATTAGAGCATAGAAAATTTTCCTTTACCTTTCTTAAACCTTCCTTGCTTCTCTTGGACTTAGCTCTTACACTAATTAAACTTGCATGGAAAGGTCTACTTGTATAAGACAAGTAAATTGCCATTCTCTATTAGAGCATAGAAAATTTTCCTTTACCTTTCTTAAACCTTCCTTGCTTCTCTTGGACATATGGATGATGTCGTGTTGAGAGAACATACGTGCCCTATGGGTATCTTCTCGACATGGTCCACATAAAGCTTGGCCTAGAGCATAACAAAAGGAATAGCTAAGCAAAAAAATAAATAAATAAATAATTCCATTTCTGAAGACAGAATACACATACGAGACAAGCCAATTACAAAGGAACATGTAATGAAGGTGCTTTAGCATTTACAGCTTCCTATACCAACAGCCCTACATAGGTCTAATTTTGACCCATTTGTGAGTGGATCAGTTAACATGATATGCTTAAAACAATTCCCATTCTACCCATGGTTACTTTGGTATACATTTCACAAGGAACATGTTGGAAACGATCTCCAGTTTCATATGTAACAGTTCATTCACAGCTATTAAAATAGAAATTTCTTTAATCTGTTCATCCCAGCTTGAAATTCAAGATTCTTCGCAGTATTTATTTCTGCTGTTGTTTTGTTTGTGTTTGGATGGTGGTAGGGGTGCAATATAGTCCAATTCATTGTTCAGTCCATAGAAATAAATGGCAACCAATACCCCAACTCGCTTGAATCTGAGATAGATGAGAGGGACTCACTCACTGGTTGATTTCCATTCGATCAAGGTGTCAGCAAGGCACCTTGAGTATTAATGAGTATTATCACTCCTGCCTGGGCAAATATAGGTGGGTCTACACTTCAGCAGGCCCAGCGCGGTAAAATGTAGTACCTGTTTGGGAGGTTTGCTCCCATAATGTTTTCCATAATCAAGTGACAAGAGGATAATTTTTTTCTGCGAATTTTTCCTGACCATAGTAATGAAATGAATGCAGATTGTTTAAATAAATAAAAAAACCTGATCTCCATCTCGGAGCCGATGTTTACCAACTCATTTCCAACCTTGAAAAGGAATGACCTGTCACCTCTCGATAAAGAGAGCGCCCAATCCAGTCAGGTGTTATTACATCATAATACGTTTCAATTGTACTTCAATTTGGAGAAGCCCCTGACAGCAGATTGCAACTTTTTCTCGCTACCTAACGCTCCTGCCGAATCCATGCTCAATTTTCTCAATGCAGTAATAACCATATTTTCCCAATACTTTTCACGTTGCACAGCAGTGGCGTATTTTACGGAGGGGCAGGGGTTGGCTTCCCCCCGCGCGCCCCTTGGAGGTAATATTTTTCTTCTCTGATATCGTTTGGATGAGGTTTAGCGCCCTCGCTCTGCTGCCATGTCCCCCTGACTCTTCAGCCAAAATACGCCACTGCAGGTCAGGAATGTAAGAAATTAACATGTAATTATTGAGTAATTGAGAATGACCTAGTTATTTGTCCACAGCAATGAAAAATTCAGTTCTGAACCTGCGTTATGCATTATAGGCTCTAATAACAATATAGGTTTATCCTCAGATTCGCAACTAACGTATATTGAGTTTGACACGAATTCGTCTGTTTCGCGGCAATTGCCACTTCGCGGCAAGTGCCTGCCATCGCACACTCGAAGCAGCTTTTCCGGGTGCTTTCGTAAAAAAAATTTGCAAGCAACGTCAAAACAAATGGTAGAACTTCGATTCTACAATTCAGTTCTGTTAGTTTTAAAATATTAGGTTTGCTTCGAAATGTAAATCGTACCAATGACTAAGGAGACGAATCTTGTACGAAGCAACTTCATCCGTGGTGATCCAGCTTACGAGCAGGCTACACTATCCTGCTCCACTGGTTACAGATAACTAGTGACTAGCGACATGCAACAAGTACAGTATCTGCACTTGCGGGGGTCGTGCCTTATTACCTAGCCTTTACAGCGGGACTCACTAGAAGGGCTAAGTAAAGTGACAACGTTCTGTGGAACAAGCCACATGTCACATAGAAGTTTCCATCTTTCTATTTTGTTTTGTCTTCTAGTGGCCTGGAACTCGGAGGGCCCCTGAGGCTGCAGAGCTACTTCAGCCGGGCCCCGAGTAGTGGGTCCATCCGTGATCTAGGGTGATGGAAGCCCATGCGTTCCTCTTAGTCCATACTAGACCGACTATTTTTAGACGTAGCTTACCTCTTCCACGAGTTCCAGCTTCTTACCGCCGAGTGTCAGCGCGTTCCAATTCTGTTAACTAGGATGTTTATCCCTCGGTTCCGCTCTTGGGGTATCGTGCAGAAAATACGCGATTGCGGTGGTAAGACTAACTTCAGGTTTAGATGTAACACGACAGGGTCCGAAGCACACAGAAATTTCGGGATGGGGTGTCCACTTAATTAAGATTTAAAGTCCCATTGGATTCAGGCAATCACCTGCTCTTTAAGAATACACAGATGGATTGCTTGAAGGGCAGGGTCATTTGCAAATAAGTGGACAGCTTCCCATACGTAGAAGCGATGTTACCAATAACAGGAATAGGGTAGGCCCACTGCCATCAGGAACACCATAACATGTTGATGAGGGTGCTGGGGTATAACTATTGAAGATAGTTAAACCATGACACCCTCGGGATATTGGCGTACAAGTCCAGGTTACTAATAGCTTTCTTGATATCAAAGGGCCTTGAAACAGATCCTTGGAATACTCCAAATATTAACGCATTGAATGCCAGATATCTAAATGCAGAAATTCTTCCCAGAATGCCGGTCACCTTCAGTCACCTTTCCGAGAATCAAGAAAATGTATGCAATGTCCTGCAAAATAAAAAGTACTTGCCTGCCATCTGTTGAACAGCAGTGTGAAATTCTTTGGAACATTTTCAACGCTAAATAGCTACAACGACATGTGATTGCGACAAGCATTAGACCTAAGGCACTTTCAGCAATTGCAGCAAACAGTCAATTCTTGACTATCTAAACGCCAGTAATCTGGCGCTCCCGTTCATCCGGGACAAGAGGAATAGTCCTGGTAGAATTCCTCCAGAACATGTATTTAAATTCTCCTTTTAATTCGAACGCGTTATTTCATAGCTCCCGTTTGTACTGATGAGTTCGCGATAGACACTTTCCTAGGACTTTCTAGCAGAAGGGAAGGAACACAAACAAGTGTTCCCGGTTTCTTTTCCACTTCCTCCACTCACTCCAGGAGTTGGAAAGAAGGAGAAGAAAAAAACATAGTTTCCTTCAATATCCACCCTATCCAGGAATCTGGTATCTTTCAATCTCGACCCCCTTCCTGGGTCGGGTAATGGGAATTCTTTTCGTCATGGAGATTTCCCCTCCTACTCCTACTCCTTGCAGTAATCTCTCTCATCCCCAATCACTATCATTCATCGTTGCATTTAGAGTTTCCACCACAAGTTTCTTATCTCACTTCCGTCATGAGCATGGGTTTTTGGCGGGATAATATTTTTTTCCGTGAATCAAAACAAAAGCGGGATTTCTTTGATGTGACAGATTCAAAGAACCGAGTCAGTGACTCCAAGAGCATGGGAAAAAATGAAGGCATTTTGCAGAATGAGTGCTGTTTTCTTCAGTAAGAAAAAAAAAAGCAGGTGGTCACTTGGTGAGGTCTTCGATTATCTGGATAAGCTGTTAATACTGATCAAATCGCCGGACCCATGAAGAAGAACCCCCCACCCTCTTTTCCCTACTACGAAAAAAAAACAGCACGGAAATAGACACATGACCATGTGCATTCAAGGAAAAACATGTAACACCTTACGTGGATGACTCATGAGTGGAGTAGTATATGAATGGCAACTTCTATTAATATTTGTATATGTGTGGTAGGGAAAGCATAGATGGTGGCATACATTCATGGTGGATGATTACAAAAAAGCATTCTCTTTTTCTTCTTCTGCTTGGCAGCATGCATAGTCTTATACTCCAATGGGTTACTCTGTGCATTTAGCATGAAGTGTCTGCATACTCTTAGTTTGTTTCATTGGCCATCGCCATCAAATTCCTGGGCTGGATAGGTAAATCAAAATTTCCAAAATATTCTTAGTAAGGTCTCTTCTATTTATGCCACTACATGCACTTCTCTGCCTTTTCCTCCAGGTGTTGTTTCTCACACTAATTGTAATTAACACACTAAACTGTGTGTAATGACACAATAGCAATTCTCACATATACATTTAAAAAACTATCATTTACACTACCACCAAGATCAATGGACAGTAGCTCAATTGCATTCTCAGTCACAAGATGTAAAATCAAGATTTTTGAGCCAAGTACATGACGTAGGTAGGGCTTTGGGTAGACTTAAAGCATATGCAAAAGTTTCACTTAATTTTATAAAATAAGGATTGATTTCTAGAATTTCACTCTTTTGGAATTATCTCAGAATTTTTCTGTGACTCTTTTGCTTTAAGAAAGATAGCTTTCTTACTTTTCACAAAAATTTAAATGATCATTTCAAGATAATTTAAAAAAAAGGCTATATAAAGAATGAAACTTTTTTTTTCCTTGATACCGAAGTCCTGATATTTATAGTTCATGGCATTAGATGTGACTCACCACAAGTGTTGCAGAAGAACATAGGAGAACACTCAGCTTTATCACAGTTCGCACATGGTGGTCTCTCCTCATTGGATGACTCAACCAAAAAGTATACAAGTTGGTCAGGTGGGGGAAGGATGGTACCATCTCGCACACTTGTCACTTTACTGCTTCATATGGATAAAAAAGACACCAGAGACATTTGATAAATATTTGCTTGCTTGATACTTTTGGAAGACAGTGGTTGAAAATTTTTTTTTTTAATGCCTTCTATTTGGGATAGGATACATCATAACAAGATCTCCAATGAGCTTTGTATAGAAAATTGCAATAGCTCTCTCTATAGTGGTTATACCTACCTGGTGCAGGTTGGGGGTCTTATACGAACATATTAGGGCTCCTAATGAATAAATTCCCTTTAGCTGTTCCTGTGGAACAACTAAAGGGAAAATGATACCTTTAACCCTTATATCACTAAAATGGATACAGAATGCACTTATACTTTGAATTTCTTGATCTAACATGCCACACATTTTAAATTAAAATTTCTTCTTTAGCTTACCTGAGGGTACAAGAATTTTGTCTGTAATATGAGCCTGAATTGATTAATTTTAATTTTACAATCAATACCTGCTGGCTTATCTGGTTTTACATTTTGGTAAAGGCAGAGCTAAAGTCCTTTGGACCAAGCAGATTGCCATGGGGTTCTTCAGTCCTGTAAAACCTGGGGGAGTTGGTCAAGGTTTAGGCCAGGCAAAATGATCTTTGCTTTTGGCCATAATTTGTAAAAAATTATCAAAACCAGGTAACAAAATGTAAAAAAAAAAAATATCCTCAAATTATTAAAGAATAATATCAAACCAATGAAATACATTTTTGTCTTTAGGTGCAATTATGAAAGTGCACTCTGAATCAGGCAAATTTGAAGCTTTATCTGAATGCAAACTTTTGTGGGTATAGTTCATCATGTCAACTATTTAAAGACAGATTACAAAATTGGCAATAATTTTAGTTCCCTTTAAATAAACAACTTTGCTTTACAAAAATTAAAGATGAAAGAAAAACACATTTAATAAATTTAAAAAGCTGGGAAAAAAAAGGAAACATGTAATCATTATTATTATTATTATTATAAGGAAAAATGAAAGTTGGAAAGGGGAAAGAATTATGAATGAAAACCATCAAGCCATTACTCAAGATGAGAGCAAAAGGCAAAAGCAGATAAGCAAGCATTGGCAAAGTGAAGCAAGCAATGTCAAAGGCCACCTAGCAAATCCAGGAGGTTTACCCAATGTGATAGGGTCAAGAACATGAAAAATCATTCATTTTTTATTTAATGGATGTTCTGAAACAACAGCATGTTTGTTTAATAAGAATAATATCTAAGTTTTACAATATGGCTACTGGGGTATTCTTGGGGTCCACTAAACTGGACTTGTATTCTATTCTAAATTTCTGATGATTATAGTTTCAAATTCTTTTCAATGCTACGAAGCCTTTAAAATGGAACATCTTTTTCTTAAAAAATCCTACTTGGCATCAAAAAGTTATATTTTGAGGCTGTGTTTCACTTAATGTTCACCTATCACTCACTTAATCAACTGGATTAGCAACCAGAAGCTGTTTTGATCAATTTAAAGAAGTCTAAATATGGTAATTTAACAAGATGGTCATGATCAGTGCCAAACCAATGCATGTTATATATGAATATCACTTATTAATATGCTAATTTTCACATGGGTGAGATAAGATTTTTTTGGTTCATGAAAATGCAGGCCTACAAAATGCAGTGCAGAGGAGTGTGTTTAATAAATCATCAATTATTCCTCATCATCATCAATTATTCATTATTCACGTCAGTCTTTCCTGTTCTGTCTCTATTAAAGAGCATTATGTTAAAAATATCAGAAAAATTTTGAAGGGCATGTTACAATTAGCTTTCCAAACACAAAAAAGGTTAAAATAATTAGTTCTCTGCTTCAACAGAAATGCTACCTCCTTGACATCGAAAGAGGTTCGCAATATCATGTAAAAACTCACCCACAAAGGGGACAACAAACTTTTCCATCAGGGATTCTGTCCCTGAGACATCTTGCACAGAAGGTATGGTAGCAAGCAAGAAGACATGGCTCCTCATATAACTGATGGCACAAGGAACAAATGAGGGGATTCCGAGAAAAGGAATCCAGGTTTTCAGAATTCTCATCCTGGCCGTGATCTCCTGTTCTCTGCCCATTCTCGGCCATCTCATGCTTGAATCACAACGAAGAGTGCTAACACTCTTTAGGGCACACTCTTGCAGTTCAGAACAATCAGGCCTGACGTTGCGACTACGTAATTTGGCACGAATTTGACTGGATCGCATGTCTTCCATGAGCCATGGAAGGCCAGCTTCAGGCCTTCGTGCTGGATGCCTGGCAGAAGGCAATGGTCACATGAACGCAGACATATTGAATTTCCGATCGAACTCCTTCCGAGGCACGGATGCCATACATTTCAGCACAAAAGTTACACGCTTAGGAAATGTCGCTATTGTTATAAAATGGAATTTAAGAAGTCATTTTACAATATAGAATTATACTTTCCAGATTAAGCCACTGAGTGATTACCCTTTTTTATTTACAAAATCCCTTTACTCAGAGATAATGATAAGATCCGATAAAGATAAGTCTCTCCGAAAAATTTTCACCATTATAATCGTACAGAGTGAATTTCTCCTCAGGAAATGACGGATCCCCTGGACATTTTTCATTGACATGCAGACAGATTCATGACGTGACAGTCATCAACTGCAGAGAAGACGCATGTAGCGTGATTCAGCAGTCGAGAGAAATTATTATATTGGAATACATGCAATGAGCATAATCATGCCCTGATTTAAGTCTCCGTTTAATTGAGGTCACGTAATTGAAGAAACAGAATTGCCTCCTGATTCCTTCAAAATTACGCTCCTCTGTTATCCTTGTTTCCCGTGACATGAGAGGGAAAGACCGAAGGTTCCACACCTCAAAATCTAGTATTTTTCTTGAATCTTTTGAAAAGAGCCTCTACCTAACCTATAAAAAGCCCAGCCTGCCCCTCCTCATCCTGTTCTGGATTGTAACAGTTGCATCACTCAGGAAGAAGATAGGACCATTATATTTTCATGCGCATTATTTTGGATTGATTTCTTCCGCTACAAGAAGGCTATTGCTGGCAGTGATATCTTGCAGATTTGTTGGTTTCGTGGTTCGTCCAATGAATTGGATCCTTGGGAAGTAATTCTCTACTACCCGAGTGAGGGGGGAAGGGGAGATTTCAATCCGAAAACACTCTCTCATTGAGGGTTAGAAGCACTGACAAGAAGAATAATCCTGGATTTTCCTAAGCCCTGTCCTCAGCACACGATCGACCTTGCTCATAGCTGGTTCAATGTTGCTTTGCGTTGAATCTTAAGAATAATAACCACTCTCTCGTAATGTGCGAATGACACACGACGCATGGATGACAACGTGTAATTTTTTCACCCGGAAAAGCGAGTCTCTGACAGAGATTAGTTTATGCAATTTACATCCTTCGTCGATCCTATTTTCCGCCGAGCAAAATAAGCCCTCTCGAATCTCTGAAGTAGGAAAGAACCTAAAATCGCGTCCTTTCCGTTCTGACATCCCTTCCCCGATGATGCGAGGTTCGGAAATTGACGCCACTTTCATTCAGACCTGCTTCCTCGAGCTGTCCATAAGCGTTCGTTTCATTTCAAATTTTCTCTCGAATGCCTTTCCTCTTCCATTTGTTCACGGCCGGATGCAGTAACTTTCGTAGCGAGTCCCCCATTGGCTCGATGGACTCGTGAGCTCGTGTAAACCTCGACATCGTTTGAGCGCTTCGGTCCCGAGATTCGAGGCAGAGATGCAGACGGATCGGCTCCCTGTCTCCCATTCCGTCCTTAAATGGGGGAAGGGGGGGGGGATGGGGACGACTCTATTCTCTCACGAGAGAAAAGTATACCAATTCAACTTGATTCTGGCCCCTCGAATGGGAGGGAAACTCCCCCTTTCCCGCTGGGATGTGCCGAGGGTGAGCATTAGCCCCTCGAGGAATTCATCTTCGCATTAGGGCGGGTTAGGGGGAAAGGAAAAGGAAGAAACCAGACAGTAAAGGCGAACAGACTTTCCCTTTTCTCCTCGAGGAATTCATACCTAGGGGAAGGGAGAGGGAAAAAAATTATGAAATGAGAGAGCATATGGGACAAATCTGCAGTTCCCCTGAAAAAATTATTGGCTTAAAGAAAATACCAGGCATCAAAACCATCTAAAACTCATCCACAACGAATCTGCATGGTAATGAGGTTAACTCAAATGAACAGGACCCCATAGTGGCCCATTGGGAAAAAAAAAAGTTTCTATTTAACATAAAACACAGTGGTTCTTAACCTTTATCGGCTGCGACCCAAATTCCAGTCGCGGGGCTAGCTCGGCGACCCACTCAAAATGGCTTGGCGACCAAATTTCGGGTCGCAACACAGGGTTAAGAACCACTGGCATGACACATGACACCCGAGTGAAAATGTGAATCCTTTTTCCTGCTTCTCTGTCTCTTCCTTGTTTCAGCCTACACACCTGCCTGCATCTTAAATATTCTGGACAGAAAACGATTTTTCTGAAAATTACCCCCAGAATCCCTGCTCGTACAGGTAAGAATGCTGAAATACTCCACGGCCTGAATGATTGATGTGAACTGTCCCGATAGAAACTCTAGTTCATTTATCGTGCGGCGTCCCGTCCTCGTACGAGCTCGACCGTATCGGTCGAGCTTGCTGTCAGATTTCTTCTGTTTCGGGACAGGACAGTGTTTATCAACCGGGGGTCCGTGACGAAGTTCCAGGGGGTCTGCAAAACATTGTCCAAGCCGAGCGAAACGTGACGGGAAAAAAAAGTAAAACGTTGTGTACCTTTCAGTCAACTTTCAAAATAATGTCTTCAAAGTTACTTGTACCGATATCAGGAGCTTACAGATGCGCGCGATAGTGAAGCAGGTCCGCGCAGTCCACCTCTATTCCGAAAGGGATCGGCAGATTTAAAATCTGATGGAGACGGGTTTAAAAACGTCGAGAGCCACTGCGATAGGGGGACCTGGGAGCCAACCGTGCTGGTTGCATGAGCTCTGCGCATCCTTCAATATCTTTCAATAAATATTTGCAATGGTTTGCAAATTACTGGCATGCCTAGTGAGGGCATGGTGATGAAGGGCCCATCGCAAGGAGAAATAATAATAATCCGGTAGATTGCCTTCGCTCACGAGGTTCTCGGAAAACGGGAAGAGAAGACACCGGAGGCTGGAAATGGATTTCCTCCCTTCTCGTCTGCACGCGAATGCCTCGAGGGGGCATGCGGGTTCCCTCGTCGAAGACCCTTCCCCCAATTAGCCCGAATGAGCTGAATCGAGTTGAATTAATATATATTTCCTATTTTCTTCTCCGAGGGAATTGGATTTGCGATGCGGCCGCTGAATTCGGATATTTCCTCCGGGGTCTTTCATATCCACTTTGCTGGCCACACACTGAATTCCTCTCGAAATTGTGTTACAATAGTTTTTTTTTTTTTCCTGTAATAAGAAGTATTTTCAAGAGCCTGTTCGCTTTGCAGATTGGGAGACCGGTGACCTTTACCCGTTCACAGCTGTGTCTTCCGCTGAATTTTTGCCTGATTTCATGATGGGGTTTCCCCGATTTCCGCTCATTCATCTGATTTCTTTTCCGCTTGGATCGTCTATAATAAACATAGGGCTGCTGATCAAGTTCGAGCAGAAAACCCCGTCCGTTACAAAACGGCCTGGAAACTTCAGATTTCAGATTGTTGTATTCGAGGCGAATACATTTACGAATGCGAATTTATTTACTGCGAATTTATTTACATAATAAAACGCGCGCGATGGGATTTCCTGGAAGAGTAAAATGTTCTCAGTGAATCAGCTGCATATTCCCAACGAAGCGACGCTCCCCCTCCCCCCCTTCCCCCCTCCCCCCCCCTTCCCCCCCTGTCATATCGAGTCTCTTCGAGTCTATTCTGTCTATACCTGTCTGTTCAGACAGGTTTTAGTGCAACTACAGGGTTATATCTGATGGGATAGTGCTATTACTATCATGGCTATTACCTGTGGGCGAATGGCTCATCGACGAGCTTCACTAAGTACCGTTGACAAGTTAGTGAGGAATGACCATCATATTATGCGCCGACGAACGCGAAATAAAAGTCAATTGCAAAATCGTAGCGAAAATATCATTAGTTGCTGGATTTCGTCTTTAAAAACGCAGGGGCAGGAAAAGGAAAGTTATTTGCATCCGGCGCTTCGATTTCCTTTGAGGAAACGCAAAAAAAGGAAACGTTTGAGAGAGATGAAAAGTGACATTTCAACTGCACGGAAGGTACTTCTATGATTACTTCCTGATTTTTTAATGAGTTGAATATGATGCAGGGTTAGATACACCAAAAGAGACGATATCGTGCAAAATAATGACAATCCAGGAACTCATTCCTTATTCAAACTGGCAATTCCCATGGCATTCCCTCCGTTCATACAAATTTCAGATTAGATGCCGCCCGAAGACATTTGAATGGGAAAATTTCGGGATCGACCGAGATTTCTCATGAGATAGTTCCGGGTTCCCCCTTCACCCCCTCCTTAACCCCCCCCTCTCCTTCACCCCCTCCCTCCCCCTCCGTTTTTGATGAACGAGATTGCAAGGATCTGGAGGAGCCGAGAGAGAAAAGTTCGTGACGTCTGGTTTCCTTCGGCTCCCGTGCAGCCTCTCAACCGTCAATCAATATAATCCATACTCGTTGGAGTTTCCCAACGGGGAGGATCAGCGCGGGGGGTGGGGGCTGGGAGGTGGGGTGGGGGGTGGGTGGGGAAGGGTGCGGTGGTGATGCAAATAAAATGCGCGAAGATCCAAAACTGCAGGATCACCATTCAAAATTGCAAAAAGTTGCTCAAAAAACCGTAGAGAATGTGATTGGAAGAGATTTTCACGCAGGTAATGCTGAATTCAGAACTCGCAACGGAGAACGTCGGTCAGAATTCCTCGTAAAATGAATTTCATAGATATTTCTTAGCATCGCAATGCTTTGAACGCTTCGCGCAGTCCAATTTCTTAACTAGACGGCGTCTCTCATCCGTCTTTGAGAGTTCGTTATTTTATCCGAACGGCACGAGAGATCCTCGGTAGAGCTTCTTTCGCGTATCTCTCGAATTCGCGGAATTTTTTCTATTTTCATCGCGAGTATCCGGGGCTGCGTCCTTCTCAATTTCACCTCCAAAGCGTGATTTTCGATTCGTGGTCTCAACCCATTCCCTCGGAATTCTTGCAATTTGCGCCTCGCCGAAAAACATCTCCTTCCCGCCTGCATCGTCTCTCCCTCACGATCGCTTCCCGAGCACGACATCGTCCTCGCTTTCGTTTCCGGAATGCCGCGCACGGCGAACACAAGCGACGCTCTCGCCGCGAAGCACGCTGCAGCAAGAGGTAAAAAGCGGAGGGGATCGTTTTCTCTCGACGAGGCCAAGCGCATCCGGGAATCCCCTGCCTTTGGCCTCAAAATGTTGCCTGCATTTTATTCAAAATCGATGTTATGAACGAATCCAACCTCACATTGTGGACGACGAATCTCAATTATTCCTTTATAATTATTCACAAGCCAAGCCTCGACCGAGCCTAAGGGAAAGTCGGCTTGTCAAACCGGTCGCCCACCCACCTAGGGGGGGGGGGGGGGGGGGGGGGGGGGGGGGGGTCCCCCCCCCCGGGGGGGGGGGGGGGGGGGGAAGGGGGGAAGGGAGGAAGGGGGAGCGGCCACGCCCCTGAACCTCTCTTGGCCCCTGCGTGGCCAGAGCGCATGAAAACGATTTCTAAGGCGAAAAGGACATTCGAGCCGGCAACGGGGACCGTCCCCAATATCGAGTTGGAGATTGGAAGGATGAAGAGAAAAGCCGATGGAACGAAAGTGACAGGAAGAAAAAAGGCAGATGGAAGGAATAAAAGGGAGAAAAAAAGGATAGAAGAGCGAGAGGAAAGAGGAATTGAAAGGAAAATAAAGGAAAGAAGGAAAATGAGGGAATGGGAGAGGGGGAGCAAGAGAAAAAGGAAAGACGAGAAAAGGAAATGAACAACAAAAAAAGAAAATAAGGAAAAAGTGCCGCAATTTCATAATTCTAACTGCAACATGATAATTAAAAATGAAATGATGCATTCCAGCAATTTAAAAGTATAAGCCGGATAATATCTGAATTCTGATTTCCCTCCTTCAAATGGGCACAATTGCCCTTATATTAATTGCTGATGGCATGAATTCAAAATATGAATTCAAGAATCCAACTATGAATCAAAATTATGTTTTCTTGGATGCTTTATTTTCAATACGAAGTAAGAGGCCATAATCTCACCTCGGATATCTCGCCAGCGTATGAAGCAAGTACTACAGAAAGGCAAAAAGTCTCGCATGGACGCGACATCTATATTTCCAGAGATAAAATATGTTTCTCACGAAATGGCGAAGGTCTCAGTACATCCGTCCTCGTACGCCCAAGAAACCTCTTATGGCCTCGTTTTTCTTCATTTCCGTTCTTTCAATTGATCACAACCCCTTTCCAGGTGCAGCAGCTCGATAACCGCGCGGTTCTTTCGCGACTGCCATAATCCAAAGCCTCCAGATTCGCGAGAATCGCGAGAATTGTTTGTTTCAAATTCGTGAAGCCGCTTTCTCGCTAAAACGGACCACGAAGATGGCTAGAAAATGGCTGTTTTTTTTTCGCTCATCGACTGATCATACCATACCATCTTGCATTTCTTCCACCCAATTTCTGCTTTTCCTTTTCCTCTCATTCATTAAATTCAGATGGGTCCTGATGTATCTCATCCACGAAAAGAAAACAATTGAACGGTTGGTCGGCGTCGAAAAGTTTTTTGTTCATGCAGAGTTTGAATTTTTAATTTCTGACGAATAGGAAATATACTTTTAAGGAAAATAAATCATCAGGGCTTCCTTTTTGAGTGATATTTAAAATCGTTTTGAAACTTCGAAAAGCAAGAAAGGAATGCGAAACGAAAGAAAGGGAAAAATATCAAAATCAAGGAAAAAAGTAAAAAAAATTATTTTAAAAAAGAGGAATCCCCCTCATTCGCTCAAAGTTTTGGTCGCAATTTTTTTCTTGATTGTAAAAAAATAAATAAATGCGTTTCCCCCTTTCTATTTGGAAAAGTGAATCCTTCCGTCTCTGCACGCTGAGAGCTGAGGATGAAAAGCGAGAAATGTTTGAAAGTTTCCGAGATTGAAAGCCTGGACATTCTCTGCCGAGGTTGGAACGCAGCATGGCGACATTTTTTTTTACCGTTGCCATATGAATCTGGTTATTAATGGAGACGCTGAACTATTATAATCCAAACCGGATAATCGTTAATTCGCTCTGAACCCCTGCTGGGAATGTATGAAGGTACTTAGAGAGGTACTTCGGGGCGGGCACCCGTTCTTCATGGCTTAGGTGGCTTAGATGGCTTAGAAAGCCTTAGATGGCTTAGGCTCGGGGTAAATTTCGCGAAGTTTCAGATCAGCAAAGGATTGTTCCCACTTTAACCAGAGGACCACTAGGACAACTGATTCGAGAAGATAAAATTCCAAACAGTACCTCCTGCCATCGTTTTATATAATACATCTCCACGTTAAATTTTTAAGCATAATAATTAGAGTTGAGAAAAGCAAAATATTTCATTCAAAAGCAGTTCAATACAGAATCAAAACGTAAGAAAAAGTTGTAGAGTCGCTTTAGGCTTTGAAATGGAATCATAGAACTACGGAACTGTGGAACCTTATGAAACCACATAAATTGACAGGAACGCAACCGGAATGTGAGGAAAATGACCGGAATGTTCATAGATGCAAGGACTACGATCGAGGAGAGGGACAGAACAGACAAGGGAGACGATGGCGATTGATGCGGAGAGAGACGGAAGTCACCTTGATCGCTCAAATATGTGTGGCATCTGCGACCCTAACATGGCGTATATCTTAAGAATATGCAAAATATATGGAACGTCAGAAATAGGATTGGTGCTGAAAAGTTTCAGCAAGACCTTTTCCTGGGGGGGGGGGGGGGGGGGGGGGGGGGGGGGGGAGGAGGCAACATTCGATTAGGCTTTGGTACCGAGTCCTTCCATTCAAGCTGGCCATGCCGATACCGTGAACTTCTCTAAGAGGTTTGAGTACGATTCGCTAAAGGACTCGTCAAACTCCGAAGGTATTCGTGAGTCGGTCAGCATTGTGTCTTCGAAGTCAGACTAGAAGTCGGAAACTGTGTCGTCAAGGGAAGAGGCATATGGAAACTCTACTATGTATTTTTAGGCGAGGGCGAATTCAGAAAAGCAACCGGAAAATGTATCGCTGAAACAATTTGTAAATTCTGCCTTCCCCTATAGAGGATAATAGAGCAAGTTTGTGCGCAAATGAAATTCGATTTTCCACTGCGTCGCCGTGGCTTGGGTTAGCATGCAGGAGGTCCTGGTTAGAATCCGGCAGGCGTTATTCTTCTAGGCCGGCAGGAATACAAGCGAATATTATTTTACCAAAAGATCCTTTTTCGATCGCTTTCCTGATTTCGTCCTCGCCGAACAAAACAGTATGGCCCAATTAGAACAGAAGTGAAATGAGGGGTTACTTCGTAGGATGGGATGGAGTGGGGATCCAACCGCCCGAATCCAAAAATTGCTGCACGTGCAAGTTACATTTCCAAATCTCCCAGTATGAACAATGCCTCGCACGGCCGTCTCTGGTGTACCATTTGTTCCAGCCCATTTTTGGACACCAGAACGTAAAAAATGAAAAGAGAGATTGGAGGCGCCGGGTATCGATCCCGGTACCTCTCGCATGCTAAGCGAGCGCTCTACCATCTGAGCTACGCCCCCACCTCTGACATTAATTGACGAATTTTGGCAGTTCAATCCTCATCCCATTCTGAAGAATCGCCTTTCGTTCTACTTTTTTTGCCACCTTCTAATCAACAAAATCTCAGCAAGCTAGCAGGCTCCACACGAGGAGCAGAAGCTCAGTCTGCGAACGACGGCCATGGCAATGTGTAACTCAACTGCGGAACTGCCCCGGTCTGGGCACAGTCTTCGCACACTAGTCTCATAGACGTGCAGTTGAATACATGCATCTCGACAATGCATACTCCATCTCTGGAGTGTTAAGATCTACATCCGTGCCATGGCCCTCCGTGTTACGTTACATAGCCCCGCCATAACTACGCCGTGAATTGCCATCGCAAAGATGATGGCTCTCGTTGAAACAAGTCTTGCCTTGACTCTCCACTACGACCACTTCGATCCACCGAGCCATCGCCTTCCATCCCGACACCCGCTCTGAGCCATCTTGCCATCGGGCCAAACCGTGCCAGTGGAGCAGCGCTGGCGCGAGGAGTGGTCCAAGTCGACGGTGACTGATCACCAGGTAGTCGACGACCCTTTCGTAACCACCAGGCCTTCCACGGGAAACTGTGGACTCTTCCGAATCGCTTCCGGTCGTGGGCCACCGATGGGGACTGCGTGATTGCCCACCGTGCGGATGCGGTGAGTCCCAAGCGATGTCGCACTTAGTTCATGACTGTCCAAATGACTTGCCTCCTTGGTGGCCTCTGCACGCCGCTGGTGCTGATGCCATTACATGGCTAAACAAGCATGCCCTGGCCCCATTCACCAACCACCCCACTTCAATTCATGGCAATACCTTGTTCGCATAGGCATTCGATAAATAAAATGTAAAAAATATATTGGCCAAATGAATTGCATGCGATTCATAAAGAAAGAGGTGAGCAAGTCTCAATCATGAACAATTTCGATATATTTGTTGAGCAGAAGGTGGCAACAAAATGTTGAAAGAAGGGTGACTTCTTTAGAATGGGAGTGGGGATGCAATCGCCCCAATCTTCCTCAAGCTGACAGGAAGGGGGCGTAGCTCAGATGGTAGAGCGCTCGCTTAGCATGCGAGAGGTACCGGGATCGACACCCGGCGCCTCCAATATCTCTTTTTTTTCTAATGTCTAAAATAGGGTTTGAACAAAGTGCATACCAGAGGCCACTGTTTGAGGCATTAGTCACACTAGTAATTTGGAAACGTAACTGCACGTGCATCTATTGGATTTGGGCGGTTGAATCTCCACTCCATCATTCACTCGTCACTCCTCATTCCACTTTTGTTGTAATGTTTGGGCCATAATGTTTTGTTCGGCGAGGACGAATTCAGGAAAGTAATAGAAAAATGTAGAGCTGAAACAATTCGTGAATATGCTATTCTGTTCTCCCCCATTGAAGATAAATAGACAGTTCACCCGGTTGCTTTCGGGTATTACTTGCTCACCCCTGGGCTGAAGCGTAAGCCACTCTGTGCTCCATTGTGAGAGAGGTGGGGGTGGAGAGGTAGGGGTCAATAGCATCCGACACATGGGCTTTGGCGGCCTGATTTGCAGCGATGGAGGGTTTCGGGTCGGAGCGGCATCGAAGTTCCCATCCCCTTCTCCGGACACATGAAAACGGGATGCGTTATGACAGAAAGCGAGGGATGGCGTGGCGATGCAGTCAGGGATGTCCGATTAGGGTTCCCTTTTCCTTACTGTGTGCCTGGTCGCTTGTGACATTAATGGCTTTGTCTGGAAATGTCCGTTCCCGGCCACGTATAAAGAAAAATTTGTTTTAAAAATATTTAAAGCTAACTGCCGATTATTAATAGCTCTTGATGCAAATTCAGCCAGCGACTCTCCGCTACAGTATTAAAAAAACGAGAGGTCTCAGAGGAACACGGGCTTATCTCTAAGATCGAGTCATACAATATATTAATAAAATAAATGAGATGGAAGGAATAATACAATTTATAAAAGAATGGAAAAACGACCAGTTCAAGCTTATGGAGGAGGCAAATGCAAGACTAAAGCGAATTCGCGAAGAAATGATGGAAATCCAGGAATGAATTTCCATCCAGGATTTCGATTCCATCCAGGATGGAATCGAAATGCAATCCAGGTTCCCCTCATTATCTCAGCATCAACTTTTCTCTATTTTTCCAAGAAAATATTCAAATGTAAGCATTCGAGATCATTTTAAAATCTCGCTGCAAAATAATAGAGGCGGGGATCACATAGGTCTCCTGATATTCCATATGATGATCAATTTCGTCAGCTTTCGTTCACAAAGAAAAAAAGGAAATCAATGAGTCGACAAGGTCTTCCCAAAGTGTCGTTCCGTCACTTTTTTTTTATTATCCATTTCTTGATTGCCGCCCACTCAGTGAAGTATGCCTCGCATGTGATCGCACTCCAGCTGCCAATAACCATATTACACCTGACTCGGACCAGAAGGATTCCATGTTTTGGGTTTGGACGAGTGGAGGATGGGGATCCACGAAATCGATTGACTTGGCCGTGATTTTAAAATATTTGAGCCTATTTGATAATAACCTCCTGTAGCCTCACCAACAATCGGTCACGATTGCTACATGGGGTTCAAAACTTTGGTGCAACACTGCAGAGTTGCAGCATCCATCATCGAGACTCGCGCGGGAAAGGAGCGCACGTCGTGCCTCTCGACTCCGCTCGCCGAACGGAGCATAATTCCACTTCCAGGACGGAAGCGGGTCCCCCTCGACCAATGTTCCCCTCGACCAATGTTCACCGAGTCGGTTAGCGATTTCTTCCTATCGCTCCTGAATCAGTTTACGAAGGTCGTCTAGGATACCAGGTTTAAATGTGCTGGCGGAAGTCGGTGATGCTTGGATGGAACTCCATGACCGAGCTGGCCCTTACAACCGTCTCCACTACGCTTTCGTGTAGAAAGTGGAGAGCAAAAATGGAATCTGAATGGGGCAAACTGGATTGCTCAGGATGAAGCTCTAATCCGTTGGTAAAGCTCTAATCTACTCTTCTTCGCAGGGAAGATTACTGGGATGCGTGCGATTCCATCTGCTCCCACTGAAATGTCCAAGAGTAGTTTCTTTTTTGTAATCTTGAAAAGCGAAACTCTGAGCAAGCACGTGCCGGAATTGCACACCGAAAATGGGATTATCGGAAACCAGGCAGATGTAGTCACCAAATGCAGAACTTTTTTTTCCCGCGACCACCATCGCAATTGAACGAGATCAGAGGCATTTCCGCGGCATCGACCGCAGTCGTCGGAACGGCAGTAAATCTCATTAGAATAAAAATAAATATCAACGAAAGAGGTCGCTGAAGCACTTTCACCGAGATCGTTATCTGTATAAATAGATTCTGCAAGGTTTCAAGAGCGCGTCTCTTTCTGATAAATTATGGAGGACTCATTGTTTTTCATTCACGCGATGCCCAAGAAGGGCGAGAGCCATGCAGTTCGTATTTCACGGTCCGAACGGATCGTTTCATTCTCCATTCGTTCTTCCTTTCAGCAATGTAACAATTAGTGCGAGTGCTAATTACGCTTGCAAACGACAAGTATGGCCGGTGCCTCGCACAGTGGTCTCTGATGAGCCATTTGTTTGTGGTGCCACCTTCTGCTCGACGAAATTCGATTTTTTGCCGATATTGATTGAGCATACTCATAAGGTGGCAACAAAAGTGGAATGAGGAAAGACTTCTTCAGATTGGGTGGTGCATTGAATAATCAAAGTTCAGTGAAAATGAAGACGGACGGGGGCGTAGCTCAGATGGTAGAGCGCTCGCTTAGCATGCGAGAGGTACCGGGATCGATACCCGGCGCCTCCAATCTTTTTTTTATTTTTACGTTTTGATCTTCCAGACCGGGTTGAAATAAATGATATACCAATGACCGTTGTGTGAGGCATCGATCTTATTGGTCATTTGCTAATGTAATTTGCTCATCTTTTTTTTTTTGCTAATTTGCTAATTGCTGCACCGCCGAAATGAAGAATGGATGGAGAATGAAATGATCCATAATTGCAGAGGAAAAAGAACTGCATGGCTCTCGTCCTTCTTGGGCATCGCATTAATACAAAATTGTCGCTTCGATCAGTCCTCCCTTTTTTTTTTCACAGAGCGATGCGCTGTAGAAATTGGACGGAATCAAGTTCGTACAGAAATCGATCCAGGTCAAACATGGAATTAAAGAGGTCCACCAAAAACTACAGCCAATGATTGAATGGTCGAAGCCCAAGAGCCTGTAAAATTCCGCCGTAAAACCGTCTTGAGCCAGCGGGTTTCGGCTTTGAAAAATGTTTTGTGCTTCAAGCAACCTCTTTCGCTGATGTTCTCATTTAGATGGAAGTCGTAAAAGAAAACTTCATTCGGTTGGTACATCTGCCTACTTTCCAATAGTTCCGTTTTCGGTGTGCAATTTCAGCACGTGTTGAGGAAATTCGAAACCGTGACGAAATTCATCGGAAGAAGAATATCGACTAATTATACAGGGTAAGTCAAAAGTCTGGACACAAGGAACTGAGCTCAATATGTATTTATTGCATGAAATGTTACAATATGTGTTCTATATGTTGTCCATCGCACACCTGTAGTCTCTTTAGGCTGACATCGGCCAATTTTGCGCCAATATCAACGTTATTCCTATTTGTGGTGGTGGGGGTGATCCTGAGAAGAGTGCTAACCCCGGAAGATCATCGAAGACCCTAATTTATTTTATAACTCCAACCTCATAAACTTGAGGGCTTCCTTACAGAGCCTCAAAGGAAAAGTTTTTTTTTTTCACCCTCTGCATGACAGCGTCGTTAATGTCATTGTTCCTTTGAGTGCCAGCCAAAAGAGTGGTCCTACTATATAGTATCTATAGTTCTGAAGTGGCCAGGGCCAACATCTGAAGTGGTTCGAGCCAGCATTATCCTACGGCAGAAAACCCCAGTGACGTAGATACATGTCTGTTTCGATTTTCGTATTCGCCTACGGTACCTGCCTTCGCACCTCTTTTGGCCCGTACAGGAGCTTATTCGCGGTGTTCAGTCTATTTTGAGCAGGAGTGTATTTTTAAAATGCGAGGCAGGAAGAGGGTCCGAGATGAGAGGGGTGGGGGGGGGGGGGGGGGGGGGGGGGGGGGTGAGGAGACACATCAATATATATATCAATATATCAATAGCATTCGAATATAGCTGGGACAAACATAACCAAAGGTGGTACCAAGGAGAAATGAAGGCTTTGAACGATCTGAAAAATCTAGGACTCTCTATGGAGTCGAACTGACAGGGATTCACGAAACAAAGAGGATTTTCAAAGCGCAATATCAGCTCCTGCGGCCAAAATTTGCTCTGCCAAAAAGCACCTCGAATATAGGGCTACGATTGTTACCGGCGTATGGGACAAATCAAGAGTTGAAGATATACAGCTCTCATGAACGAGGTGAAAATCAATAGAATAGATATTAAGGAATGGTTGCCACATGCCTCATACAACAACGAGTTCAGATGCAACAAAACGGCTCGCTGTTATAAGCGGAGTGAGCCGAAGGAAATGGGCTTCTCGCACGGGGGCGTCTTGCGAGTCCCGAACAGGTCGATGCATGAAACAATGAGGCGCACAGCGAGAAATCGGCCAAGAGAAGCTGCATGGGATGAGTACATCAGGGAAGAGGATTTCGGTCATGCCTGGGTATAAGGAAAGTCAGGAATAAGGATATATAAGGAAATGGGTATAAGGAAAGGTATGAGTATAAGGAAAGGGTCAACATCAGAGTCGATGAGAGAGTTGAAACGTCTGAATGAGTTGAAAACAAATAGAAAAAATTTCAGGAAATCGCTAGAAGATGGGGAACGAGTAGACAGATTTTGAACACAAAAAATGAACACAGTTGCCTTTTGAATGTGACAATGGAAACGAAATACGAACTCGACTTCGCTTGGAAATTAATTTCAATTAACCAGTCTTCATTAACTTATTATGTTCCAGGGCCCTAGCGAAAAAGCTTAATAAAAGGAAAAGCCTTATACCACAATGCAAAGCTTAACAAAACTCGAAATGCCTCGACAAACAGGTTTCGCTCCCTCCTTTCAGCCAATTAATGCTTTTCTTTCTTCAGTCCTAAACCACGTGCTACGCTTTCATCCTCCCCGTTACACATGCAGAATCACTCACAAAAGACGGGGATTCCTTTGGAATGCCCCACGAAATGGCAGGGTGACCGGCACGACATGTAGGTGTTTAGGACGGATCATCCGTCTCCCCCCTTTCCCCCCCCCCCCCTTCCCCCCCCCCCTCCCCTTCGTGGAACCCCAGGGGAAATCGAGCTGAGATATTCCCTCCCTCTCTGACCGATACAGAAACGTAGAGTTTTCGGATTCCATCCGATGCATTTCGTGCGATCGTCCCCTCTCATCTCGGACCCTCTTCCTGCCTCGCATTTTAAAAGTACACTCCTCCTCAAAATAGACTGAACACCGCGAATAAGCTCCTGTACGGGCCAAACAAGAAGGCCGTTTGCTAGACGAACAAATCGTTGCAATCGGAGATGTCACTTGCCTAATCCTCCAAAAGTGCGATGCCACGTCACAGCTTTCCTGCCCATGATGATCGACGCATTGGGAAACCATGTCAGGAAACCTCGCGCATCGTGTGGAATATGCAGGTTAAATGGACGACATTAAATGGCAAGCCCCGCCGACATCCGGGCGTTCAACCGTCGTGCAGGCCAGTCACACGACCCAAACGGCATAGTTGGAGGGGGCCAACCTTCAAAATCGAAGGAGCCATGCAAAGACGTTCTCCTTAATAGATGGCATTCTTAATCCAAGCCGCAAAGGTGTGACTTGCATTCTGGCAGATTGGCTCAACTATTTCAGTTGAGCCAATTATGACAGGAAATGAAATTATTCGTATAGCATATTAAACGACAATCTCGGGAGTTTAACACATAATATCTGGTTTGTACCTCGTCTAGGTCTTGAAACACAGTGGCACGTAAATGTGGACAATTTTCCTGTATTCACTGATGCGCATGGATCACTGCATTTCGCATCACCTTTCGTCGAGCGTCCATTGGAATATTAGCTATTGCCAGTTCGGTGTTCAACGATAGGCTGTTTTTTTTTTCTGATGTAATGGGCTCGACCGTCACGGTGACGTCTGAGTGATCCCGATAAACAACTTCATCGCTCGAAAAACTGCCAGAAACGGGGAATGGACTCCAGGCCCGTTCCCAGCCGGATGGGGCGACGGCCCGCACCGCCTTTTCGCATCGATGCCAGTTCTTTCCGGATCGTTTCGTTCCACGGTTTTAAGAGACGGTCGTGGCCTGCCAGAAGCCCCTAACGTCTTCCTATGGGGGTTCTTCAGATCAAAAGTCTACGACAGCAGGCTGAGAACCCTTCCCTTTCGTGCATGCATTTTTAAAGCAAAATAAAAATATGCCCTTTATGGTTTAACGTTTAAGGAGGTACTCTGCCATAGTAGTCGAATGTTCTACTGCTAGAAAAAGACACTGAACATGTGCCCTTGAGTTGACTGCACGCACCAAAAGTTTGGAGGTATGAGTACCATGGCTGAAAACTCATAATTATCGTCAGAAATTTTGCCGTCCACTACAGTGGAC